>VZTJ01003410.1:2452-243990 GCA_013397795.1 Orthonyx spaldingii | reverse complement strand
TTTTTCTTTTTTCTTTTCTTTTTTCTCTTTTCTCTTTTCTTTTCTTTTCTTTTCTTTTCTTTTCTTTTCTTTTCTTTTCTTTTCTTTTCTTTTCTTTTCTTTTCTTTTCTTTTCTTTTCTTTTCTTTTCTTTTCTTTTCTTTTCTTTTCTTTTCTTTCTCTCACTTTCTCTCCTCTCTTTCTCTCTCTCTCTGTATATTTCTTTGCATTTCTGTAGTGTGCTGTTGTTGAAAGAGAGCCAGTTTTGCAGCTTGGCAATATTCTATCTGTATTAAAATATTCAAGGATCTTTAAAGATGCTTCTTTAAAACCATCATCTACTTTCTTCATGAAGCCAAAGATGGTATTCCCTGAAGACAACATGAAAAAATGACTGCAGTTTGGATTCTTACTATTCCAGCT
Organism: Orthonyx spaldingii; assembly: GCA_013397795.1. Classification (NCBI taxonomy): domain Eukaryota; kingdom Metazoa; phylum Chordata; class Aves; order Passeriformes; family Orthonychidae; genus Orthonyx; species Orthonyx spaldingii. Next base: position 243,589 of record VZTJ01003410.1, on the reverse strand, counting down.
TCTTATATTTATCTTTGGCTATTAACTGTTATGAAGCAATGAAATCCCATCATTAGTAGGAAAAGTGAATTCCTGCATTAATGCCGTGGCTTGTCATTTTATTTCAGCAGATGTTGTGTTATCTGATACTCTGCTGTCTTAGGTTTCAACTGAGATGAATACAGCTGCTCAGTTTTTGTTTGTGGCAGATTTTTTTGGAATAGTCAGTGTGGACCCCGTCTTCATGTCCTTTTCATGAGCCACGTACAGAAGATTCATCTCTTATTTTTGCAATACAGCATTGTGCATGCCACTGTCAGATTTCTGTTAACAGAGTTATTCTGTGCCTCCTTATCAGTGGTCCTGATATGCAGCAAGATGATTAAACCTGAAATTAATTCTGCCCATCTAAGATAGAAAGATTTACAGTTTTCCATAGTTCTGGCACACAAACACATACTCCATGCAATATGTTGAAAATTTTTTTATTTGCCTGCAGTAAGACAAGCTCCTTGTGGGTATAAAATATCTAGTGGCCTATAAGGAATTAGAAGGATGTGCCTGATTTTAAAATAATAATTTAAATTTTTTGTGGGATTTATAGCCAAATGTCATCTGAGGAATACATTTCAGGTCTGTTTTCAAGTTCTGCTTTACCTTAAAAGTTAATTTGGTTTGTGACTATTGAATGAATTTTAAAATAAGGAAATGTATGTTTAATGCTGATTCATGTGTGATACTTTGTCAGGAATGATTGAGAAGTTATTACAAGAATTTTAAAAATGTATTTTGAATGAGTTATTGAAAAAAATTAGACATGTGCAAGTGCAGACAAAGTTATTGTTTCTACTGACTGGCCAGCTTTACTGTGGAAGCAATTGGATGAACTACAGAACCATTTCTCTGGGACAAAGTGAAGCACAACAGGTCTGTGACAACTACAGAAAACAAGTGTTCACTAGCATCATTGCCACAGTAGAGTTTTTACAATATCACTTAATAGAAAACTTACTCTTCAGTTTTCTCTTTTGAAATCCAGAAGTTGGTTGCCTTAATACTGTTGTGATCCATTCACTTTTCCTTAGAAGTGGTCTTGACATCAGTATTTAGTCATGAGAAGTTTCTGTGAAGCTCAGATCGTTTCATCTCCTCCTCTGATCTTTAAGCTCCTTAAGAATGTCTCTGGACACTGCTATGATGGCATATTTCCCAGATATGTGCTAGTTCTGGTGCTGTGCGGTTTGAAATAAATTTGGGGTTTTTTTCAGTAATTTCAAAGTGCTACTGTCTGTGGTTGGTAAGGCTTAACACTTGCTTAGTAAGGATGACATGAGCCAGTACAGTGCAAGAAAATACACACTTCTACCATTCTTGAGAAGCAAATCTATTTTTAGCATCCAGAGTAACATTTATCTGAACTAGAAAAATAATTTGCATTTTTTTTATTTTTCTCATTTTTGAGTTTCATTTAAATGAAACAATAAAGTAATTTTTAGACTTTTTAAGCTAACATTATTCTCACAGTTACAAGGCAAAGAACCTAAGAGATCACCACACTTGTTCAATTTTTTTTTCTATTTTCAGTCAGAATCAGTGATACTTTAGCTAATGTGAAATGTGAACACGAGTATGCAAGCAAAGGCAAGAAAAATGTATTCAAACTTTTGATAGTTTGCTATCAGCATTTACCTGACATCCATTTGCTACTAGAAGTGACACAAAGCTGGCAAGTGGAACTCCTGCAAGAGACAGCAAGTTCAGGAGATGATCGGAAAATAGTTTATTAACACGTGACAATGCATACATTACAAAGAAGAAAAGAAATTCTGGTGGTAATATTCATGGGTATTGTCAATGCTTTATAACAGTCACCTAAAATAATATTTCTGGGGTCATTAATTTGAATTACATTGGACGAAATAATGCACTACACCATTTACAGTTCATCACTATAATGTAAAGACAACTTTACAAGAGAACTGCACAAGCCATAATCCAATAGACAAATTTATAGACTTGTTTTTTCACATTGGAAGCAAACTAACTATGAACATGAAATGTTTTCTAATTTTAGTTTCTTTACTGCAGGCAAATGAAACAAACTGCTGAGAAGGTAATGAAAACAGATTACTTAATGGTGAAAAATCTGAGTGCCATTCTTTTTCTACCAGTGGTGCCACTGCTGGAATTTAATGGAGTGGCACCAGTATGTCTGAATGAAGATTTTGATCCTAACTGTTTAAAAATAGGGTTGAATCTAATAAGATTTTCTCAGTACTGATAGCTTTTTTTTCCCCTACACTGAGAGCAGGAAGATAGCAGAACTCATTATTAACATGAAGAAAGTGGAATTTCATCTCAGTTTCAAACTTCCTGCTCTAGTTCCACTCACACTTCATGATAGTCTCTAGGATTTTGTGAGAATGTTAAGGGGATAATTTACTTCAGATGTTTTTATCTTCATGTTGTGTCAAACAAATTTAACTTTGTAGCTTTTTTGGAAGCTTAGGGGAGGAAAATTCAGCCCAGCAATAAAGATAATGTGCTTAAAATGACCAGGGATCATTGAAGCTTTTTTTTTTTTTGCATGTGAAAATCATCTCTCTCCTACCTCTTTATAAAAGTCCAGGTAAGTTCAGGGAGCATTCCAGGAGGAAAAAAAAAGAGCAACAGATGTGTGATGGAATAGGCAGATCGAGCTGCATCAGGTTTTACATCAGTTACAGTAAGACCTTGGATTTAGTGCAGGAGCTTTCTTAGTTTATGTCCTTCAATTTCTGCATATATTCGGCAATGCAGAAGTTGTTTGTTACACCTGCCATGACTGCTTGGCCTATTAGGATGCAGTGAGAATTAGGCTGAGAGTAAAGAAAAAATCATGATATTCCAATGGGTTTAAATTACTGTGCAAAATAAAAAAGCAGTAGCAGAACAACTGCAGAAGAAGATCTGGTGCACTGTCTTCTGAATTTAGATTGCTAATGACAAGTTTGTATTAGTGCCATAGTGTGAAATAAAAATAAAAACAATTTTATGGGTAATTTTCAAAACTACATTCTTTCTTTCTGCATTGCCTCATAACAGCACAGTTTCTAAAACATTCCAACAATGTAAAATAAACCTGTGAACTGTGTTTGAACTGTATGTATTTTGATTTATGCTTTCTCATAATGGCTTCATTCTCAGTAGCCATTTATATTAGTTTAAGATCATTGTATTTTGTCTCACCCTATGTTACTGTTTCTAAACAAAACTTGTCTTACGCTTTCAAATCAGAAAAGGGTTTCAGAAGATCTTCCATCTTAAATCTAATTTTATTTTTATGTATGAGAATTAAACACCTGTATCACCAAAAAGAGTTTTTCAGCAGATTATTATTCAAAACATCAGAGCAGGTACCCTGTCACTTTTTCTGTAATGAAGTGTAGCAAAGTAGGCAGTTGGATCTGACTCTGCCCAAAATAAGGAGAGAAAAAGTTTCCAGGAGCTGTTTCGTGCTGGTGGCGCAACACCTAAATATGAAAGACTTCTTTTTCATGGATGGATGGGTGGATGGATTGTGAAGAACCACCACCTGACCTGCTTTTTATCCAGGTCCCTGGCAATTGTTTGCTTTTGTCAATCCCTGGCAGAGGGGAATAAGGTCAGGAGTTGACTAATGGCCCAGACTACAGCAGCTAAGTACTTAAAAGTGATCTAGACTGCCATGCAGTGTTTACAGAGTGAGCATAAAAAAGATGACTCAAACCTTTCCTGTTTCCCATAGCAAAGCAAATCTTTCACAGCTGGCCTGGTAGCTGGAGCAAAGATTAGTGGAGTTTTTACAAATTCTACAGGTTATTAACCTGCGCTTGGGCTGATAATGCATAGAGAACCATGGCCAAAGTTAAAACAAGATCCTCAAATTTAGAGTACTGCCTATTGCCTATTGCCACAACTGCAGTGGTCAGGCAGTAGGCATGATTTATATCGTACATAGCAGTGATCTCCTAATCCTGAAGTGTAGGTGCTTGCCCCAGCAGTCGAACGAGTCATGTAGCTGCATTTACTGGCTCATGGAGCTTAAACAGTCTGCTTCACCAACAGTGGAGCTCTTCTGAATGAAGCTTAACATTCCATTATCTACCTGTGTGCATATCAAATGCAAAATAAACAGTCCAGTACTGTATCTGAAATTCTATTTGGATGTATTTTACTGTTTCTCAGTCATTACAGAAAGCTTTTATGTGAAAGAAGAATGAGCTTTTGGAGACCCCAGAAAGAGAGATTTGTTACATCCAAAGCAAGCAGAATGGAGAGACAGAAACAAACAGCCTACTCACTCAGGCATAGGAAAGCAAAGGATGTAAAATGTGCAGTGGAAGTATAATGAATTCCTCCATTACAAATTACTGTCACAGGGAAATGTTTTTGTACATGAATTCTGACATAGAAAATTGGATGGATTTTTTTTGTTTGTTTGTGTGTTGCATTTATTGAAAATGAAAAAAGCTCAGTGACAGCAGTATATAAATGTATATAGGTATGTTGCTTCAGGTCTCCATTTTTCTTGTCTCAGTCTTTATTCTCTCATCCTCTCCTCAGCTAGATAGCCAGGGTTTCTGCTTACTAGCCTGAGAAATCTGCTTCATTCATATATCTTCCTTGTGTCAGGAACTTTCCTTCTGTGAGGCTGTGCTATTTCCTGACATGCTGCAATCACTGGCTACTTTTGAGTTAAAAAGAAATAGCACCTTTCCCCATCAACATCTCATTACAGCTGTGTCACCAGATTTCCGAGTAAGCAGAAAAGTTAAATGATCCTAGTAAAACTTTTTAGAATTTGCAATAGAAACCTCACTTGTCACCAAAATGTTTACCAACAAATGGATGATCTGATGGAAACCTGATCCCTCTGAAAAAGAAGGAATTTCATATCCTGGGCAGAACAATATCATTGTATGTTAAATAGATAAAATATTGTTACCTCTTTCAAGATTTTATTAGTATGTTATTTGGTAGCATAAAACCAAATAAAATTAGTGCCACATACAGAAAGAATATAGTAAATATTCAACTTAAAAATGCAATTGTAAAGGACACAGAGGTATTTGTATTCTGCATTGTTTTGTTTTCTACTGAAGGACTGTTAATACCAAGCAGAGGTCTTTGTAGGTCCAGAAGGGACACATATGTTGTTACTTGCCTCAAACCAGACTTTGTATTATTGTACAAAGTACCTGTTGAAATAAAGAGAGTTCCTCATCAGCTACAGCAGGCTTTGTATTAAGAACCTTTTGACTATTTTAGGTTCCATGAGGAAGGAAGGAATGTCCATGATCATATTTTCATGCCACAGTAGTCAAACAAAATGTTGTGATTGCTTACCATGAGATTAACATTTCCCTTTAGGATTGAATTTTCAGTAGAGTTTGGTGGGAATACAGTCAATTTCCTTCATAGTAGCTAGTATGAAGCTGTGTTTTGGATCTGTGCTGGAAACAATGTTGATAACAGGGTTATTTTAGCTGTGTCTGAGCAGGGCTTGCGCAGATTCAAGGCCTTTTCTGCTCCTCATCCCACCAGAGAGTTGGGGGTGCACAAGGAGCTGGGAGGGGACAGAGCTGGGACAGATGATCTGAACTGACCAAAGGGATATTCCACACCATATGACATCACACCCAGCATGTAAAGCTTGGGAAGAAGCAGAAAGAGCAGGACGTTTGGAGTGAAGGTGTTTGCCCAAGTGATGGCTGGGTGTGATTGAGCCCTGCTTTCATGGGATGGTTGAATACCTACCTGCCCACCGAAGCAGTGAATGAATTCCTTGGTTTTGACTTCTATTCTACCTATTAAACTGTCTGTATCTCAGCCCTTTAGTTTTCTCATTTTTGCTGATCTGATTCTCTCCCCCATCTGACCAAGGGAAAATGAGAGAGCGGATATGTGGGACTTGGTTTCCGACTGGGGTAAAACCATGATAGGTAGAGGTGGTTCATACAAGCTGCTTTACAAATCCAAGGTGTCAGAGAGGACTCTTAGAGCTACTTCATATATTTACTATTTTGTACATGCACACAAATACTTTCAACTTTAGCAAGTTCAGTTGTCACACAATTTTTTGACTCAGTGATTTTAATTCTGTAGAATGCCTGCTATTTTGCATTTTATCTCTGTTTCCTAAGCCAAATAGACCTTGCTTTTTTTAAGCAATCTTGACTATATTAATTTTCTTAGAACTAATTAATGCATGCAACTTCCAACAGAGAAGAAAAATTAACTTCTGATTTCTAGTGAGAGGTGTACTTGGATGTTCTGGCTAATGCTGTCATTTAAAGCACCATACAGCTTGCTTTCAAGTACACCCTAAGCCTTAAGGAAACTCGTTCAGCAGAATCCTGTGCCCCTCAACAGTGTGACTTTGGCAAACAAGCCTGTTTTTTCACACTAGTAGCAGTCCAACCATGACCATAGCACACAGCATCTGTTCAAGCTAGTAGAGGTACCTCACACTGCCGTAGGGTCACGGCTGCTGGTGTCCAGGCTTGCTAAGAGCCATCTCAATTACTGCAGTGCAGCACTGCCCTCTGTCTTGTGAATTTATGTGGTCTGGAACATGTTTTATGATTTTAAAGGGCAAGACTGAGGGTTTTAGACCATTTCATGAAAAAAGAACCATGGGAATTCTGTGGTTTTATGCTTGCAAACTACAAAATGCAAACAGGACAAAGAACATACATTACAAATAAGTGATCTTTTTGTACAGCTGTGTGTAAAATACTTTCTATCAAAGTGCTCACATACATGCACGCAGTGCATGCCTTATATATAGATATAGTACACACACATTAAATATTTTTTAATAGTTGCACTTCAGATGATATGTTCCACATTAATATGGTGACATTCACGCAGCCACTACAGAGCTTACATATCCTGTGATAGTTAAATGGCATATGGTCTTCTCTCCTTCATGAGCATGGTGTGTCCTTTTGCAGCTGAATCTCTCTAGGGACATCAGTTCTTAAAGGAGAGTCACTCGTTTTGGGAAAGCAGAAGGCAGGATTTCTCGGCTGAGCTCTGTATTGCCGGGGCTGGAAGTGGTCCACCGAGCGCTGTGCTGCGCCAGCCCTTCAAGCCCTTCCAGCTGCACCTACATCTGTGCATCATTAGAGCAGCAGAGGCCACTGCAGTCACCCAGTGGCTGTTTGTGAGCAGCTCTCTTGCCATTTTATTGCCTGGAAAGGAAAATTTCTTTTTATCTTCTTTCCACTGAGTTCCCAGGTGTGTGAGGTGTACAAGGTGCAACGACAGTGATTAAGCTCATAATGCATATCAGGCGATAAGCCTGTTTCTTCAGTGTGTTTTAATAGTCCATGGTGGTATTCCAGCATACCTGAATAGCAAATTTTGATGGTGTTTATTATTATTTCTCCATTCTTACATAAATTTTATGATTTTCTAATTAAAAGAGGGCTCTTTATCAGCATTCTTTTAGACACAATTTTGCTGTTCTGTTGAAATGTTTTTCATCTTGCTATAAAAGGTGCTTACTTGGGAACGGATCTATTTCAAACAAAATTTTGGGGTGTGGTAATGTGTTGTGTTGCAAATGGCAAAGCTTTATTATGAAACCTTAGTTTCTTAAAGTGAATATTTTCTATGAACAGTCAATACAGGCTTAAGTGTGGATTTATCTATACAAATTTTGAGGAGATTTTACTTAATAGTAAAAAGCCATCTATCTAGGCATTTAGGAGTTTAACAAGTGTAGCAAAAGTAGGCATCTTCATTTTCAGTGCACTGGGATGACATATAAAATTGAAAGGGTTTGTATTGTGGCTAAAAATTAGAGGTAAAATTCGCTGTTGCTTTAAATGGGGCCAAGATTTCTTGTGGAGTTATTTAAAAATCATTAGTGGAAGCTTTTGCAAACTGAACTAGTGTTTGCTTAATCCTTGTGTCTTCAGTGGAGAAACATTTATGAAACATGCATGAGATGTCTGATTCTTGGCAGGAAGAATCCTGGCTGCTTTTTTTGCTGCAAATCATCTCAGCCTTGGCAAAACAGGAGTAACAAGCTTTAAACAGATTAATAGTTTATCTGATTTAGTGATCATCTTGCTTTGGGATAGAGTTAAAACCATCCGAATCCTTTCTTGATCTTACTCAGAAAGCATACAGTGAGAAGTGAGAAAGCTGCTTTTAGTGCAGATGTGCTATCACTGAAATTAATGCTGTTGGGTGTTACTGTGGTTTACTTTACTTACTGGTTGTTCTAGGATAGCCCTATTTTTGCAAATAAATATATATCTGGTATATATAGTATATATACATTTTACAAAGGAGAACTTGTAAATCCTGCTTTTTAATCATTATCTTTTTGTTGTTGGTTGGTTGGTGGGGATTTTATTTGGTTTTGTATTCACAAATAAGACCTGTTTAAGAAACAATAACACATGCAGTCTAGAGGGAAATGTCTAGCTCTAACAATCTCAAATTTTGTATGATTTTTTTAGTTGTTAAATATTCTTTGAATATACTTGTGGTCCTTGAGTTCAAAGAGTTAGAGGGCATGTCTTTTTTGTCAGCTGCTAAATTCTCCTTAATTTCACTCCTTTTTATGTAGTGTACTATGCAGTTTTAGAAATTCCACACTTCACCAGCAGCTATAAATCTTTATCCTTGTGTTTGTTCAATCTATTATTCAAAGACTGAATTTTAAACATTTGCACTATGACAGCTCCAGGATCCAGTGCATAGTCCTAATGCTAGATTGACCTTTCCAAAAGAGTATACAGTCTGAATAAATAAGATAGAAAGGAGCTGGAGAAAGAGTGCACATTAATCTACAAATACAAAAATAAAAGTGACAATTTTGTACAATAGCACACAACCGTACCTTTGTTGAATGGATTGCTTCACTTTGATTTGCTTTCATTTATTGGGCCTGCCATATGGCCACACTTTTTCTTCACAGCCAATGATATTATCTGCTTTTCTGTGCCAGTGTCCTAGCCCTTGAGGTTGTTTATCCCTGAAAAAAGAGAAGATCAAACTTGTAATCCACTGCAGCAATAGTCTTCCAGACTCAATCAGATTTCTCGTTAATCTCCTTGACAAGCATGAGTGTAGCTTCCTCTGCCTGAAGAAAAGCTTAGAGTTCACCAAATCTCTGGTTCCCAGCATGGATGGTTATAATTCTCACTTTTGAACTCTGACAGCTGAAAACACTGAGTTGGTTCAATTTATTTTTAACATTGGAACTGATAAACAGTTGTAAAACTGCCTCAACCCTAAACTCAGCATTGTGGACATAGTGTGAATAAAAAGAGTAGGAAAAATAAATTAAATAGATTATATATAGAGGTAGATGTAATGAAGGGAAGGGGACAAGGAAGGAAGAAATTAGTATTTTATTATTTTTTACTTGATTTTAATCAGTTTCTTAATTACTGGACAACAAAAATCCAGCTAGCATAGATGTTGAAAAAGGTTTCTAGAGCTGCAGAGGAATAAAAAGAAGTTCTATTTAAGAAACTGATACCGTGAAAAGCACTTTTGCACGAAGGTTATGTTCAGCACCAACCCTACACGGTGCTAAGTCCCGTACAAAGCTCATACAGAGTTCTTTTTCTAGTGCTGCATTATTTCCTATCCCAAGCAACTCCTTCTGTGAGGAAAAAGTAAACTATTATATCTAGTTGAGTACAAAATGTTCAGGCAATAACTGCATTGTTATGTTATAGAGAAACCCAGTTAGTATTGCAGAAACAGAAAAAAACCCACATAGTCCTTGAATATGAAGTTGTAAAAGGTCTTCTGGGAAAAAAAAAGGTTCAAAACATTTCTTGTACTGTCTGTACCACTTACCAAGTATAAATTGGAGTAGCTAATAAATTATGGGTGAAGCTGAGAATCATTTGTCAAGGGTCTAACAGAAATAGGAAGTTGATTATTTTTCCACTAGCCTATGTATCTTAAACAAGGTACATAAAACCAAAGTCACTGTAAGACATCCCAAAATTTGTAATTGCATACAGATAGTCTTTGCCCTTATCCACTCTTGGAAGGGGGAACTGAGAAGAAAGCTGTATAATAAGAAGAGCTGTTGGATACCTGGCCAGGCTCAAGGGCTGGCTTTCCATCTCCAGTGGCTGTCAAGGTGGGGAAAAGTGCAATAAATTTTTGTTCAATGACTCTTTCTCTTTGTGAGAGAAATAGAAAAACTGAAAGCTTCATGGTAAGTTTTTACTCCTTTAGGTGAAACCCCAAGGAATCATGAATTCTATTTAAGCAGAGATTTTAAGTATATTTCTTCCTGATAAACTTAAGGGATTAGAAAACTTAAACTTCTGATAAATTATTTCAGTACTTTAAAGCACTCCATTTTATACCACGCATGAGGCAAAACAGGAAATAAGGTAATATTAGCACACAAGCTTACAAAATTGTTAGAAATGTGTTGTTTTAACTGTGATTCAAACCAAAATACTTAGATATTAAAATAATTGTGCTCTTTTCTTAATAGTAGTTACACTAAATGCAACCAATTACTGTAAGTCATCTTATTAAGGAACTCAAAAATTTTGGTTCTTTTTGGTTTCCAGAACTTACTGATATTTATTACTTGACCATACGAGTATCCTGTGAACCATATCTGCCTGGGTCAGTTTTTGTGTGCATGTCTTAGCACCGTTCAGTTCACTACATGTTAGTGAACATATACATATACACATATACACAGTTTAGTGTGGCTCAATAAAACATTACTCAGCTTAAAATTTTGAAACTTGTGGATCTACTAAATACGTCCAAGGTCAGTCCAATCAGTGAAAGGAATTAATTTTATTAATTTCACTTCTGATATTAGGAATAGCATTTATGAAAATGACAAGTGTGTTCTGCTAACTTTCTATTTAGAATGCTGTGTTAAAAGTATATACGCATATATTGCCATCAATGAATACACACTGTGTACGACATTTGGGGCCCTGGATACATGCAGTTAACTGAGGTTCAGGTGAGCCTCTGTTCTAGAAATGGATAGAGCTACTAGAATTTGGTCTGAAGGGATAGGTTGACATTAAATAAAACAAGTTGCTAACACCTTAATAAGGAATACTTTTTTTCTTTTTTATCTTTCATACTTTGGATAACACAACTTCCAATCCTTCTGCATCTTGGTTTTGTCTCAGTGCAAATTTTCTTTCCCTGCCGACTGCACCAAATGCCCACAGTCCCCAGATACACTCAGACCTTTCTTTTGATAAGCCTAACACAGATCCAGAGGAATACAAGTGCTCTGAAGGGTCAGTATTAAAGTTTTGGAGGTACTTTAAAGCCCTAAAAGGCTCCTATCTTGCCGTTTAAAACCAAGTGGGAGCAGGCACATCCTTCTGATATGAAGTAGGCTGAGAATGAGTAGCCTAAAAATGGTTAAACCCTAATGATGAGTCCAATGGTCACCAGCATCTTAGATGTACTTACACTATCAAAAGAACTGTAATAATTATTCATTCTAAATGGATTTGTTTAATTCAAGTTAGCTGACTTGTGCTGAAACATTGGGAATTTTGCTTAGCAGCTTGTATTGAAATCTATAGTGAAGTTACAGTTTTCACTTAGTTTTCTGACCAAATTAAAACATAGTTGCTTTGTTTTCAGTGCAATTTCACCAGTTTGACTTGTTCTGAGAATATTTTGAATAACCATGCAATTAGGCCAAGATGGACAACCCTTAACTTAAAAGCCTAACTAATATAAAACGAAGCATTTCTCTTGCTGTGCAATAAATGCTTATAAATTACTTTAAAAACTGACCATGGTAGACTAGAAATAGAGCAAATTTAGCTGCCTAGCAAGAATGAAAAAAAGAAACATTTCACAGTTTTTGAACCCACTTTAACATCGAAAATTATATGTTTTCAGGTTATCTCATTCTGAGGCATGTACTTCTAGGATAACATATTTTACTGCATTTAGTATGTAAATTCAGCCAAACCAAATTTGTAGTTGTGCTTAACTATAAGGAATGATGAGGGGAAAAAAAAGGTGATTTGGGAAATAATATAGTGAGTGAGAAGCAAAATGCGTACAAATGGAAATAAATGTCAGAATGAAACTAACTCAGGAGGAAACAATATAGTTTATAGATAAATTCCTTTGTTTAGTGATGGTTTCGTGGCTATCCATCTGCACCAATTAAAGCATCTTTTTACCAAAGCTTTTACCAAACTACGTCAGCACTCTTGTTAGAAGATGAAAAATTACAGAAAAATGAAGTCCAAAAGCAATGCTTTCTGTTTGCTAGTTTGTATACTTATTTAAATGATAAATACAGAAGTGGGGAAGGGAATCAGCTACTTGAAAATTAGGTGACTTACAAAAATATATATGGAGACCTTTATTTTGTAAAGTGGTTTTTCCTTTGGTTTGTATAACGAGCAATACTGTTCAAGAATATTAAATATATTGCATGAAGAGAGAAATAACTGAGACACAATGATGAGATCCAAGTTAATACATGCAAAAAACATGCACAGCTTTGCTTATAGGACTAACCTATCTGTAACCAAAATGTGCACCCTTAAATCAATAGGCAAGTTATTTGCTTAGGTATGTTTTCACAGGATCAAACCCTTGAAGTGTAGCTACTGTGCAGCTAGCTCTGACTACAAATTTTGTCAAAAAACGTTTGACACAGAATGTCTTTTGCCATGAAGCACAATGCAGTCTGTGAATCCCATCATTCACCCTATAAATCCCAGCAGCAAATCAGCAGTGCCCCAAGTATTTGTAGAGGCTTGTGGTGAATTAGGTTAGGGAACATGGTTATTGAGTATGGAAACATTGAAATAGTTGAAATTCATTCATACTATTCACCCAAAGCTGTCTTCTCTAACTGCCTATCATTGCACCCTCCACAAGATAAGAACTTTTAGCACTTTATCTGTGTCACATGCTACAGCTGTTTTAAGAACTGGTGTTAATAAGATGTCTTCCTAGAAACGCTCAGAAAACAAAGGATAAAGGATTTATTTGGATAATAATGTAATGCTCAGGGTTTTTTCTGCTTCCACATGTCTGAGCAGTCGACCAAAAAAATTTAGTTTGACTGCAATCTTTTCCAATTACTTTACCTGTGAAACTTGCAGTGCAGTCATTTAGTAGCACATGAAACTCTGCTTACTTGGATTACTTTGTTATCCCACACAAGTCAGTCCTCTTCTGTGCAAATGTTTTTGTAGGAGCAACATTTTGGAGCTCATAATTCTTTCAGTAGAGAGCAGAGCATCTCAGCAAACAACAGCACAGCAGCCATGGTCGTTTTCTGTATCTGAATTTTCCTCAGTGCCACACATACCCTTCTTCCACTGAGGAATCACAACAGGTTTCCTGTTCTCCACTTCGGAAGACTTCCAGCAGACAGCTACAGGTTTCTTAGGAAGTATCCACAGATGGTCTATTAGAGAGAGATATTAGGGACAAGAGCAGGCAGAGATGAGCAGAAAAGAAGATGAACACTTACTCTCTTTTTATGCTTCCCTTGCTAGCTCTGTATTGGAGTTCACATTACTTTATTCCTTGTTGCAGTCAGATGTGTGCATCTCACTGGAGAATTACCTGCATACAAAATCTCTGATTCCAGACTTCCTAGTGGTTGTGGTCCTCTCTTCTCTCAGTTATCATAATAAAGGCTGACATTTATTTTTCAGTATTTGCACACTGTGGCTTTTCACCCCAATTTGTTCTTTTTGTCATTATTTCCTTTTGTCAAAAAAATTAGTGCTCTTTCTTCACCAATTTTCCCAATCCCATCCCTATAATGCATTGTAACATTAAGACAAATACTATACTTTTATAACTAATTCACCAGTTTTCATTTTTCCTTCATTATTTTTCTATCTCCTCAAAGTTCAAAATATATGTATGTGTGTATATACATATGTATATATGCATATATATACTGGAATTGACTGTAATACCACAATGACAAACACTTAAGCAATAGCTTATAAGAGCTCTAAAATACTTCCGATTCTCTATAAACAACAGAAAACAAAAGAACACTTACCCATTTCTACAGCACCAATAGAGTAAACAGTACTACTGTGGGAATTATTTGTCATGGCTGACAGGAGACATCAAAAAAAGAATATTTGAAGGAAAGACAAAGTAAAATTCCTTGATGAATTCTTTTTTTTTTTAAACTGTCATAAAATTCTAGAGACACACTACAGCAATATTATTTCCATTGTTTTAAGTTATTTCAGTCCAACCATTGCAATAATTAAATGTTTAGTGATTCTACCTAAATTTTCAAATATTTGCATGCAGTAGAGTCTCACTAATCTTGTTAAAGTCAATGAGAGCAGTGTTTCTAAATTACAAGCAACTCCTTGGAAGCTTAGTAATTATGTCAGATATCCTCATCATGGAGATGATCATACTGCAACACGTTAGGGAGAAGTGGTATCTTCATCACCAATCTCAGCATTTTAGAAGGAAGAAAGGAAATAAGTCAGAGCTGAAACATATAGATGAATTTCCTGGTCCTATATGAGTAGATAGATGTTCCATATATATTGATATTAAAGCCACATAAGAAATGGTATAATAATTTGAAAAGAAGCATGTTTAATAGGGAATGCTACTTTTTCTTCCCAGAAATTGCTTTGCTATTTATTTAGCTCTTAAAAAACATGAAGCAGCTATAAGAGTAGTAATAGTAGTAGCAATAATAAATAATAGTAATAAACATCAAACAAACTTACCACTCAAAAGTTTGCTCCTTTTTTTTCTTTAATTCAGTATTTATCTCAAAAGATTTTTATGTCAAACAAAAGGATCAGCCTGACTCTCTGTTAAGACTGTTGTAAGGAACTAGGGAGAAGGAGGTGTGGGAAAGGTTACAGTCAGAAGCTCTGCAGTGAGGCAAGGAGATGGAGAGTTATTTTTTGGGAAAATAACATCTTTTTTCTCTAATACAAATCTCTACTCACTGTTAGAAATTACTTGTTTTGTGATTCTGAAAGTGCCCCGTTGAAGTCCACTTATTCCAGGAACAATGTATTTGTTTGCTATACACTTGTAACAAATATTCACATTTAAATAAAAAACTCCCCAACATTTTTGAATTTTCAAGTGCATGAATAAACACAGTAAAAGCAAGTTGGTTTTTTTTTGTGAGTTGTAGAATTACTAATAACTCATTTCCTACAGACTTTAATGTTGTCCCCTAACTCTTCCAAGAAAAGTGAGCCTAAGTTTTCCATCATCTCATGACATGCACCAGAAGCAGGTGCTGTGCCTAGCCAGGGTCCTAGATTTGTGCTTGTGAGGCCATCTGTCAGATTCCAACCACAGTCAATAACTGTCTCCTTCTGTCTGAATCCCTATCTCCCTTACATCAGAGATGCTTGTTTGGGTCTCCTCCTGCCAGCTGACAATTTTCATGTAGTTTGTAGTAATCTAATCATTGTAGAACCTTAAACCAGTCTTCAGTCTTGTAAAAGTGGATCAACAGATCTACATGTTAGTGGGGAAGGAGAGATGGGCAGATGAGGAAACAAAGTCTTAACTGGTTTTGCATAAGAAACCTTAGTTTTATTTCAAAAGTTGATTAGTAAAAACCCCACAATTGATAACCAGAATGATTTTATTTATTTAGGCACAGTTTAAGTTGAATCAAGCATGGTACTTCTTAAGCACTGTAATATAACAAAGTGCTTCTCAGCAGTGGGGAGAGTCTACTAGATTTGGACTTTAAAGTAGGAATAGTAATAAGAATATATTGTTGTGTGGAATTTACTTTACTGGAGGATAACTTGATATTTCACAGAGTTTTTACCCCAACGGACCTTTACCTGGAGTCATTTGTCATTCATTCAGCTTTCAGGAATTGGTGTTAACATTATACTGCTCATAATCTATTAGCTGTTTTCCTGGAGATGCCTGATTCTAACTGAATCATGATACCATACGTGAGGCATCAGACCAATATATTTTGAAGAGTTATGCCAGAAAAAAATAGTTCCTACGTCAGTAAAATGTTCTTTATTGTATTTTGATGGATCATTACTATCAAGTGTTCTATTCCATGTCAAAGTAGTACTGAAAAAATTGATCTTTTGATTATTTTAATTCCTTTATCAAAATATCAATGCATGGTCTGTGCCCAAACTACAAATAGAGATTTTTTTTGTTGTCATTGTTCAGGGAATTTCTTGATTAATTTTTTTGTAGAAAGGTCTCCTCTCTAAGTGCAATATAAAACATACCCAGTGTGGCATCTTTCAGGATGAAGGACTGCAGAATGTCATTCTCAAAGTAGCTCAGAGCTTTTGATCCTTCTAGCCTCTTCTTCTTTACAGAAATAATGACAAACATCAGGGAAAAGTGCAATTTAGATCTGAAATTAGACACACACCTTGCTACAACCTCTTTTTGAGTAGTTGTTGAGAGGACTTCACAAACATGTGTGGTAACACCGCGATGAGATATTTTTTAACTCCCTAAGCCCACTCATAAACTTAGTAAGTGCTATTGGGTGAAATTCAAAGCTGGATTGAATTTCAAATGGATTTAAAACAGAATCATTGTGCCCCTTCATGCTTTTCGTCAAGTATAGAGACTGTAGAGATTGTGCAATATAAATGTGAAGTCTACTTAGCAAAAAATAAATAATATAGAAATACGTCTTTGTACTGAAGTTTCTATGAAAAAATACTATGTTAATAGTCTAAAATAAGTTGAAAAGAAACAGGTATTTTCGATCAAGTGCAGAGCTCAATAGCATGAGCTATGCTCATGACCTCAAGGTCATCATCATTCCATGCACAATTTTAAGCACAGATTCCGGCATCCTACCCTGGTAACACTGTGTGTGCATATGTCCAGTTTGACATACACACCATAACAAAACCATCAGCTCTCAAGTTGTACTCAAAAAATGTGATGTGCAGACCACATCCACAGCACCATTCTCACTGTCATCCTTGCCCTACATTTATCCAAAATATGCAGCTACAACTCTTCACCCTTTTCAGACAGAGGAAGGATTCATGCCCAGAAGATTTATAATCTATATAAAATACATATGAGGGATAAGAAATTACATTTAGCAAGGACAGTAACTTATCCTACTGCTCACATTATTATTGACATTTAATATGAATGTTGTCATTGATTTTGATACTCAGATGATAAGTAGGCTGGTGGATTTTTGGTCTTCTGGAAAAATAATTCTACATATAGAGGCACGGAAGGTATTTCACAGACCTAGAGAAACATGGGGCAGCTGTGAGACAAATTAAGTCAGGAAGACTATAAGCATTAAAAGCAGGAAAACTTAACAGAAAAATAAAAATAAAGATGAAAGTAAGAATGAAAAGTTTTACTCAAAGGCTCTCACAGATCTTGTAAGTGTTAATTAGTGTGAATAGATGTGTGAGTAGCTGCCCTCAGTTTCAGTTCTTGTCTGTATGGTATTAAATATTTGGGCTTTAATGGAAAATTGTGTCTGAAATCACAATCATCAAAAATATGTTTAGCAAGAGCAAACTTTGGAATTGCATCCAGCATGTGTTTTGAGTGTCAAGGGAACAAATAATTCATTTTTGTGGTCCATTCTCCAAACTTTCATGTCCGATCACTAGACAGTGGCTTAATGTGGTATAAACTCCTTTCTTTGTCTGAGTGCATTGTGTGATTTTCTCCTTTGCCAAGGTTATTATAGTAGGACAAGTACTGTAAGCCATAAGGATGTACAAGGTAAGTCGTAAGTCATATGGGCCAACAAAGCCAGGACTTGGCCTTGCCTTTGACAGAGGTTGTAAATTTGACAACATTGACCTACACACATGGGCACAGCTATTATTTAACTCAAGTACAACTCCTGAATGCTCTGCAGGGGACCACTGGCTAAAGCTGTTCTTTTCTGGCAAAGTTTTTGAAACAAGGCAGCACATTCTTTTAAAAGTAGTCTAAAGTGAAGCCAGACTGAAATTCACACTGAAGATTGCAGTTGTGCAGAAACAAACCCAGAGACTTTTTAATAATTTTAATATTATGATTGCATTTATTCTGCACCAGTGAATACTATTACTCTAAGTATGCTCCCAAAATCCTGTTTATAGGCAAAACCATGGGCTGTTTTCAGCTGAAAATCTCTAATGGAGGAAAAGGAACTGCAGCAGTCAAATAATGAAAAAAACAAATAGATATCTTGTTTATTCTTGGTATAATTGGTCCCCTGTAGTGTTGCTAATAAAATAAATGACAGCCAGAAAGCAAGTGAAAAACCAGAACATCCACCCTTTTCTTTGCAGCAGCTTCCAGGAAGCCCTAGGCTTAGATGATGAACGGTTGCTAAGTGAGAAAAGATATTTCCTTTAAAAGACCAAGCTTTCCTTTAAGCTTTTATCTGATATTCAGGCAGAAACACTATGTGCGAGTTGTAAACTAAAAAACTAATGTAAAGCACTAATATATTTGTAGATGAGAGCAAAAAAAATTGGATAAATATGTAAATACTCTGCCACTAATTACAATGAGGAATTTACTCTCCTGTCATGTTTCAGGGCTGCTACTATGTGACAAGACTTATTAATTAATAAAATGCATCAAACAGTGGGGATACCAGTAGAATTTCATCCTACTTGAGAAACAGAACATGTAATTCTATCAAGGCTTCATATATATATATATATATATATATATATATTTACATAAAGCTATTGAATAAAGGAATAACTAGAAATAAAACTGAATAAGGACAAAGTTTTCATCTCATAATTCTGGAAGCAACATAAGAATGATTAGGAGTCTTGGATTTCTTCTGATGGCTTAGAAACCTGGTGGTTGGCTCATTACTCTCTTAAAAAAAGTTACTGAAATAAGGCTTCACGCAAAGAAGGGTGTTTTTTAGAAAACTTGTTATAAGCATTGTTTAGCAAAATGAAAAATGAGTTGCTTAGACCATATATCCCACAGACATTGACAAGTCTAATCTTTCTGATTATCTGTTCAATAAATCTTAATTTTAGAAGAAAACTGCCATTTCAAAGTATTTTCTTAGCTAGCAGAACAATAAAGAGGATGATAGAATTCCTATTTCATAAATCATATTGCAGAACATATATCCAGCTCAAAAAGTATGTCTTCAGCAATATTTTTCTGATCCTGTTTCAGATGGATGAATCCTTTAAAGGCTTTCTTGTATCTTGTAATAATCTAATGGTTTGCCTGTGTGTTCAATAATTTCTATCAGTACTGGTATCTCTCAGACCAAGCCTTTTATGCCTGAACATTTATGATATTTTGTTTTTGTGAAAAAGTCCAGGGCATGAGTTAACTGTCTGCTACATACTGTAAGTCATGCCTGGACACCTGTAGATGAGGCTGTAGCTGCATCTTAAATGCCTTTATTACTGATTTCTTGAAACTTTCAGCCTAAGATGAAGTCCAGTGTTGCCACACTGTTGGTGATGACATTCTTATTTACCTCATTTTGAGGACAGTTGCCAACGTAATTTCTTCAGCCTGACATGTAACACAGTAATGAAACAGCCTCTTATTTTCTTTCTGTATTAAAAAGCAAACAAAATCATTAAGCAGTTTACACAAAGATACAATCCTTGCGGTACCAGCAATTTTTTAGTATGAATTGGTTGTTTACCTAGTCTGAGTCCTTATCTTACTTGCATCATATATTTGAGCATTAGCAGGTAAAAATTTAAGATCTGAATATCTTTGAAGTAACTCTATCTTGTAAACATTTAGACAATAAAAAACTGCCCAAAAGAATCAAGGCATCTTCATGGCACTCAAAGTGACACCATTACCAGATCTGGTTACCAAAACATCAGCCTGATGCAAATGCAAATAGTGCATTTTCTTTCTTCTGTTCCTTGAAATTATTTTAATGCTAATATTCTGCTGTATATTAGACTAGATTTCTGATAAATGTTGCCTGGATATCGGTTGCTTATATTCCCCCATTAATTAGCTATTATCTAATGGGCATTAACCTTACTTGAATTTTATGAATACTTTGGGGGAACTGAGGCTTTGGAGCAGGATTGATGATGTAAAAAGTATGGTTGTAGCTTAACTGTACTTTTGGATTACTCCTATATTTGTCTGAACCTGCTCTATATGAGCAATTCAATTATAAGATTCAAGACTAGAAAAGAAAGTTTCTTAGTCATTAGTAGAAATATGGAAATCATCTTTGGCTTACATCCAAGTAGACAGGTTAATTAATATTAAAAACTAAAGAGAAAAATAAGAATTCTAACTTAGTAAACTCTAAATGACATAACATTTTTACACCTGAGTTTTGTACTGTGCCTTGAGAAATACTAATATGAAATATTAGGTAGATGTATTTTGCACCGTCAACTTTAATATGCACTGGTTTGTGACATGTCTGTGGAAAAGCATGAAAGCTATGAATCAGAGAATTACTGAAGAATATAGTTCGATTCTGATGGTACACCTAATTTCAATGTTACTATTTTGGATGTAAAATTATTTTATAAAAATAATTTTACAAAAATTAAGCATATGCATTTTGTAACAAATAAATGCAAGATTCATCTATATTTAGATTTAACTGTAAACTGAAGAGTCAAAGCTAATCTTTTCTTACAAGCAGTAGCATTCGTCCCAGTGGCTGATGCACAACCTAAGAAACCCTTAATAATGGAAATGGCAATAAATAAAAGTCAACTTGTATATTTAGGAGAGGGGATTAATAAATCTAAGTGCAAAAGCATTCAGCTTAGTACAGAACTGTACCTGAGAGACTATACCTTTGAGAAGGTATCTGCAACACTGCATAGTGTTTGTATTGCAGTTCTTCAAGAGTGCAAATTGTAAGGGAATTTTAAGTCTTCTGGCAGTTTGAAAGTTCTTCTTCAATCTCCTTTAAATGAGTTTATCTGCATTGTCACATTCTATTTCCTGAATATTGTTTTTCTGTAATATCTGTTTATATGCTGTTTGCTTAACTTTTTATTTGCTTTATACACATAAAAAAATAAAACACACTTTGCATTTCCTCCTTTTATCTTCTCTAATACTCTCTATTTCTCATCTGTATGGTACCTATGCATGCAATTTGCAACTGGCTTTCTTCTATACAAACAACTCATGATTAATATAAATGAGCTCAGATTGATTCAGATACAATAGAGACTGGAGAGTGATGGCTGATGCAAACAAGAAGGGGGATTAGCATTGTTCTTGCTGCATGATGAATTGCACTATATCATGCATTAAAACAATGAATTGTCCTTCAGGATATCAAAGACATTAGCAAACAACATGATGGCAAATATACAGTCTTTTATCTGATGGAGACAGTATTCCTCACAGAAGATGGTAAGGCTGGAGGAGCATCAGCAGGATTGCCAACAGGATTTTTGGAAGCTGGCTGCATGAAGGCACAGCAGCTGCTTGGTCTATGAAACATACTGCCTGAAGTAAACCTTTCACAGTGAGCTCTCTTGCTGCCTCTTTTTGAACAGTTGTGTTTTAATGATCATCGTCATCATTATCTTCCCTAGATGAGTGAATGTCCAATCAAGGGTGGAGATTGGAAAAAAAAAGCAGTAATTGTCAGGTGCCAGTCTCACAGATGAAGCCTCTTGAACCTCACTGACAATGTCACAGCACTAGCATGTGCTAGGACATAAGCACTGGGCCTTTGGTTTATAGCCACAATTTTCTACCGCCCTGTCGGTTGTCTTGTCTTAAATAATAATTTCCTCATATGCAAGACAGTATTTAGCAAAATGGGCTGTGCTACTACAACAGCTTGCCTTTAAAGTATTTTTTCTTGGCATTATTTTAGCAAATTTCCTTTATATGAGTATATCACACTGCCTGAACTTTGCAAATTACGCTTGTATTTATGAATAGCTGGCGAGCAAATTTAATTGCCATAACCCACCTCCAGCACAAATGCAAGAATAGAATAAACAAAGCCTTTCACCTTTGATTACTGTTTCCAGTGATCTGGTAGCCTGTTTACAGGAAAAATACTTGTTGTCTCACAGTCAATCAGACTCCTCCTGGGGCATTACACAGCAGTTCTAAACACATCTTTCTTACCGTTATGGAGAGTTCAAACACTTTCACTTTTATTCATACATGCTATGATGGACCTGTCTGTCAGTTCAGAACTTGGTCAGAAATTTAAGTTCACATACAAATGTAGGGAAGTAAGGCTTCACATAATGAGAAACATAAAATATGGTTATAAGTGCACAGTTTTCACTTTACATAAAAGTAAGACCCAACACCCTACAACAATTTTAAGCCTCTTTTCTTTATTCTTTCTGAACAGATAATTAATTTTGGTGTTAGGCAATTTTTTGCCCAATCAAAACTAATCATCCCAATCAACTCTAATAATGTTATGTTTGAAATAGGAATATTTTGCTTGATCAGCTACAGGATATTAAAAATTATGTTTCCTTCCAGGCTAGACTGCATTAGTTCTTGTTCACTTGCTTAATTTAAAGGGAAACTCTAAGGAAACAGGCATTAATTTTCATTTAATTGGAATGCCAATATTTACAACTCTGTAGTATTTAAACATTTCAAATTTCAGCAGTAATTTTCAAATTTTCATAATGACTTATGTTGTTTAAGACAGATAATGAATATTTTTCATATTGTTCTGTCTCTAACAGAGAGTTTTTTTGAGGTGAAAACATACTTCCAGAAATTTTTGAAATGTGATTGAGTCATGCTTTAAAAAATTTTGAAGTTCCCTCTAATAAATGTGATTTGTCATATGTATGTAAAACCCACAAAGAATGACAAAAATTACCATATTGAATTCC
Source organism: Orthonyx spaldingii (assembly GCA_013397795.1). Taxonomy (NCBI): domain Eukaryota; kingdom Metazoa; phylum Chordata; class Aves; order Passeriformes; family Orthonychidae; genus Orthonyx; species Orthonyx spaldingii. The sequence continues at coordinate 220,772 of VZTJ01003410.1, read as the reverse complement.
TGTAATGCACAATCTACTCCAATACTTGTCCTGCAGCTGCCAGAAATGGAGAATTTAAAATCCTGTGTTTAATACTTAAACCTTCTCCATTATGGACATCCCTTTGGATTGAGGAATCCAGGGTCAGTCCTCACTTTCCTCCTCTGCTTTGAAGTCATTTACTTTTATCTGTCTTGCCTGAGACAGCTGTTCCATTTCACTGATAGATGTTATGTCACCTTGCAGCTATCTTGGGCTTCTTTCACTTTATGAAGGCTGTTTTTGTCTACACATTTTCATTTCAACTCTTGTCTTCTTATATAAATGGTGAGCTCTTTAAAAACATACTACTGTAATCTATTGGCACAGATCAAGAAGTGTCTGCAATCCACAAATGAAACTGGTGTGTGGGTTGTGGTTATCTCAACTCTATTCTATTCTAGACATCAGAATCATAAACTTTGACATTTCACAGAGGAAATGAAATGGTCTTATATTTTATCTGGCATAACTACACCCTCATTTGTTTCAATTGCCTCAAATTACACTGGCAATATATACTGTTTGTAGCTAGACCAGTTATATCAAAGATAATAATAAAAATATGTTTTCTTCAGACTGAACTGCATTTTCAATTTGGTTGCTTTCCAAAATAGTGCAGCAGTAGATGTAGTATATTACTCTGCACAATTTAAGCTTTAATGGGCTGGGAAACATGCTTTTACATTAATATGATTTAAACCTAAAGTACAGCAGTTCTATTAAAAATAAATCAACTTCTGCATGGATGTCTGAATAACCAAAATCTTTTTACAACTAGCATTGCCTTTTCTTTGTTCTAAAAAGCAGAGACAATCCTGAAGGGGCTGACACAGGAATTTCCAGCTGCAGTGAATAATGAAAACCATACATAACTCTTGAGGCATAAACAAGTGCTCTTAGTTTATTTAACATGTTTCTGTTCTCAAAATTATAAAGCAAGCAACATTAATTAGGGGGATTTGTCATTTTGAACACCTATTGTGTTGCTGTTCGTGCCCAGGCTCAGCGTAGGGTCAGCCCACACCAGCCATGCTCAGTGTGCGCGCACATCTCCTGCTGTGTCTGTACAAGTGCCTTCCTACACAGCCTTTCATTTTGACTACGTTGCTCTCTCCTTGCCTAAGATCCCATTTGAACCTGATGGTTTTCTCTGTCTGCTGTAGTTAGAGGCCTTTTCCTTCTGTAGGGGCAAGGAAACTTTTCCAAGGGCAGCGGCAGAAACCTGAAGATGGGTGATCCCAATAGTCAGGTTGCCAAAGTCATGGCTGACGGAGAAAAGTGTAAATGAAAACAGGAGGGAGGAGAGCAAATATCAACTGGGCACCGGAGTTTCATTTTGGAGACATTATAAATTTTCATGACTTTCTTTCTGATATGGCTTTTGTGAAGATACAAATAGGAAAATTGCTACTGTGGTGAATAGCACAAAGCAGTAAAAGATAATGCTGGGACTTAGTTTCTAGCAATCAATGGAAAAAAAAAAGGCTGGAAGCTTATCTTAATTTGGCACTGATTGTTAACTGCATGCATTAGAGAAACTAAAGAAACATTGAACTTCATTTTATGATCACAAATCTACTCTTTATTAACATTACTGCATGGGGAAGTGGAACAGTGAAATACTGATGTTGGTGTAGTAGTATATTTTTGGTGTCTTATTTGAGGGTTATTTTTTTACTTCAGTATTGAATAGTTTTATTATATAATTTATTTTTTATTTAAATTAAGCTCATAAGAATAGACACATATATTATTAGAGCAGCTTTTACTAATATATAAATTATACTGAATTTTTTTCCTTTCATATGGACTTTTTAAATGTGGCAGTTCTATAATGCTTTACCTTTACTGAACCTTAAATACTTGTCTTCCACTTCTAGAGTGTGATGAATATAGCTTCACTGTGGCCAGAAGTATACCTAAGTATGCACTAAGTGGGTATGACAAGTTCTAAATATTCAGTAAGAGTCTTTATTATAAAACTCTACAGGAAAAAAAAAAAAAAAGATGTTAAGAGAACAATGCTGAGATTATAAACCGAGTGTTTGAAAGTAAAGACACTCCAGCGTGCAGCAGGATTTATCCCGCTTTCTGCTGTTAGTCACTTATTAAGCAATGAGTAGTTGCCTTTTCTAACAGTGAGCAGTGATATTATGATCTATTGCTTTAGCAGTCTTTGGAATTTAAAATAATTAGTAATATACTGAACACAGTTCAGTCACGTACACTGCTAATATTCATTCTAGAAATTTAACCAATTTTTCAACTAAAGTGATAGTGCTTTTGCACTTGGATTAGGTACCATTTTAACCACAAGAAAGAAAACAGATTCAGGTAATGAGCAATCAGTAATTAGGAGACTATCCTGGTTCATGAATGACATCTGAATGTGGATTTGCGGCTTTGTACCAAGAGCAAGAAAACACACCAGGAAAAAAATTGTTCACAAAGTGTTCACTTCTAGCAACTAATGAAAGATCAATGTTATGTTCAGGCCATTGAGAGTCTTCAAAAATTCTGATGAATATGGCTTTTTAATATTTAATCTCTAAATCTAACTATTAGATAACCTTCTCATCTTCAGAAGCATTAAAACAGTAGGAGCTCCCTTGCCTAGGACCTGGCACTAAAATTCTTCAGAAACACTAAATATGGCAATAATTGTCACTGTAGTTTCATGAATAAAAGACCCTAAGTCCACGAGAGGAAAGGATTTCCAAGTTACCTTCTGGCTACTGAGATACTGTGAGCATCTTGAAGAGATGTAAACCCAGTCATTTGATCTCCAGTCCAGCGGGGCTAAGCACTGGGGAAGGAGCCTAGCTGGGATGTATTTCTGTTTAGGTTTAACAAGAAATGCTAGAGGTAGCCTGAAGTTGTGTTTATTGTCCTTTAAATTCTGTTTCTTCACTCCTTGCATGGATTAGAGCTTGACCATAATGGAAGAATTGAGGTTTCTCCTTTCTGCTACTTTCTGCTAACATGTTTATCATGTTTTAGTTGTGTGGCTACTGTCTCTACTCTGGAAATTCTTGATCATAAGACAAAGAAGATATGGACAAGTAATCAATTTCTTCTTAATGACTGTGTGTGGTAAATGACAGCTATTTTAAGTGTTGCATGTAAATAAATGTGCAGAAATAAGTGGGAGATTTAGGATTTTCATGGGTAAAAACATGGAAAGGGCTTACTCTTAAAATCAAAGAAACAGGGTTTTATTTTGTAATCAATGTGATAAAAGAAATTATTTAGACTGGGAGAGGGTGCTTTCTGATGAAGCCTCATTAGCAGTGTATTACATAGCCATATTGAGATTGAGGATCCAGTCCTACAAGTGACTGAGCAGTGATAATTAATCTGCATTTTCTCTGGCTCAGGACAATTGTTTTCTTAGGCAGTAATTAATGAAAGATCTATTTAGGAATCATGAGCTTTTAATATAACAATGAGTAGGTATTCCACCTTAGGGTGTAGCACAGATGCCTAAAAGTAATTTGCTTTAACAGACAGCACCTAGTCTCAATAAGAACATTTCAAATGGAGATATGTTTTAACCTATGAATTTAGAGAGCTCCTTACAATTTCATAAAATGCCAAATAAGTACAATGTTTCCAGTGACATCAATCAGTTTTGGATTAGGACTATTTGATCAGCAGTTATTCCCTTTATCTGGGTTCGAGGCATGAAATAATGGTTGAACATAGCACAACATTTTAATTGCTTAAAAGCTCAATGCATGCTTAGCATTAGTCACATAAAATTTACATGTGAAAATTTTTTGTTTGTTTGTGGCAGGATAATTTCCTGTAGCATAGTTTTCTTTGTCTCTTGGAATATACTAATTCTATCCAGTTAATTTTTGTCATTAAACCCTGAAGTATTTGCTAAAAGGAAAAAATTATAACTCTATCCCTTACACAGAATTGAAAATTTGCAAACCTAAGATTAGGTAAAACACATTAGCATGTGCACAAGTACTTAATTACATTAGTGATGCAAATGTTTTGCAGTATTGTGGCTTTGCAAACAAAATAATCTTGTTATTATAGAGAATTTGTGATAACTGCAATGTGAAGGAGGCTCAGAGGCTATGAGAACTGAAACACTACCATGTTTAGTACCTAAAACAAAAGTTTCTTTAAAATTCATTGAATGCCCAAAACAGTATTTAAAAAAATCACTGTTTATTTTTGCATGGCAAATTTTGTAAAAAATCTATTTTATTTTATTTTATTTTATTCTTTGTTCTCTTTCTGAAGGATTACTTCAGCTTCAGTTGAATAATTACTTCAACAGTAATATGTTCAACTGTAGCAATTTCTTCCTAGCTAAGCTTCAGGATATTCTAAATCCCCAACAATCAAAACCACGTGTGAGTAGAGGAATAATTTCACACCTCCAATACTACAACTTGTGATACGCATTCATACATTTATTTTGCAAAATATTAGAAAATATATTATGTGGTATGAAATATGTTGCAATGAATAGCTAGGATTCTTAGGAACTAGGGGATCATTTCACATTTACACCTGGTAGATTATAGTCTGCATCTTGAAAATGGAGGCATACCTGTCAAAAATATTAATATTCTTTTCTATCAGTCTGAAGGTGTTTACTAAGTTTCTTATCTTTACATTAAAGTGTTGATTATAATTTGTTATTAATAACAAATTTTTTTCCTTTCTTTTCTTTGGCCATGTTTCTCAAAAATCTCTATATTTTCATTGCGTTCCATGGGAATCTTGAGCTGAACAAAGCTAATAGATTTAACTGTAGGATATTTTTATTGCTCAAATACAAGTGTTTTGCTTCCTCAAATAGAAGTATTTTTGCTTGATTATCATATAAGACAATCTGAATGTAATTCTTTAATGACCTTTATAGCTCAGCATGGTTTTTTGCCAGAGGCATCCATCCCAGTTTCACAGTTTTGACAGGGCACAGCGAGGGTCGGCTGCTCCCTGAGGGACAGGGGGCAAGAGCAAATCATGATGTGAGAGGCATTTATCCTGTGAAATTTGTAAGACTATGGGGAAAAATATTTAAAATTGTTTAGGCTGCAAAATCATGTTCATGGAAATTGGGATGCACTTAGATACTTAGCTGCTTCTGTAAGCCTCATTCCCTTTCCCTGTGTGACCAAGTTGTGCATGGAAGAAAGACAAAGTATTATGTAAAAATAATGTAAAATTGATTAAGGCATCATTAGATTTTTTCATAAAGAAGCAGAAACTGCACATTTAGCACTTCTTAAACATGAAACTCTGATTTTGAAAACCAACCCTCCATTGTCTAAAGCAGAACTTAAGGTGTTATTTTTTAGTTTTCTAAAAGAAAAGACTTCAAAGTACTCCACAATCCTATTTTTCCTCATTTGGCTGTGAGCTTGAAAGCTGTGACCCGTTTGGGCTGCGTTTTGGTATTTCAACCATGTGCCAAAGAAAAGTTAGTATTTCACTGTATTTTTGTAAGAAATATGTTACGATGCCCAGAATCTTACTAGGCACCTTTTAGCACTTTAAATCTAAAAAAAATTACATTATTCTGAAAGGATAATAAGCCTGGGTTTGTGTCCAGAAACACTGTACAACCTCCAGCAGTTCATCACATCTCTGGAATAGCATATCATGAGGGGACCAGTTCTGGAATATTTATTGGGAAGATGGCCTAAAGTTTTATGAGGAATTCAGCCATTGCAGGACTAGCCCCAATTTTAACCATGCTCAATAAATAAATAAATAAACCCAGCTAAAGAGTAATGCTATTTCAAAGCAATCTCTTCTTTTTTTTCAAGGATTTTCTCTTCGCTTTCTTGATATTTGCGTGTTGCATCAAAGGAGATAGAAGACATAAAAAGGGCATAAAATACTTTATAATGGAAAAAGACCCAAGCTGCTCTCACTCCAAGTTTCCTTATCTGTTGGTACATGTAGCTGTAGATGCATCTATATCATCTATAGCTACATATAGACGTACATACTTGCACACATGCAGTGCCGGATCCTCAGCAGATGAAAACAACAGTTATACCAACCTGATTTGTCACAGGATGAGTATGTGTCTGGTAAGGACATATACAGTGCCACAAGTATAACTAATAGAAGTTAAACAATACTCTTCTATTTCTGTATTAAAATGTAAATAGAAATGCTCATCTGTATATACATGCAGACATATATGAATATGTATATATACAAATATTCAAGAGACTGCTTTGCAGCTGTCTATCTGTCCATTTATCTATGTAATTTCAAACAATTCTGTGATACTGTGATACTTTACTACCATGAAACTCATTTCATATTCCATCAGTCCCTTTGAAAATGATGAAGTGAGTTCATTTGCCCTGTTCTTGTTAATGGGCTGGGCTTTTTATTCTTACTACAACAAAATGAAAGAATAGCTTGGCAAATTCATATCCATTACAACAACAGATGTACCACAGTGATATTAGTCAGATCATGTTTAATATTTGTGCTAATAAAGAAAAAGATTCTGTCATTTGACAGAGTCTGAAATGAGAAAAGTTGGTGTATTTTCTTTCCATTCTGCAAAGGCTGATGTTCTGACTGAAAGTATCCCTGACCTCCAAATTTCGTATCTTTTTGTGAATACTGAAAAATTCAAGAATGCTAGGCACATATGACTTTATTTGGGACTAGTGTAAGTCTGAAGATACCTGCTTTTAGCATGAGGTTGTAATTAATAATACTTTGCAGGCATCCAAATATCTCAAAGCCTTCTGTAAAATTTAATTAATACTTACAACAACCTTGAGAAGTAGTTATGGGAGATAGAAGAATTTTTGCACATGAATTGAAATGCAGCTGTCCTTGGACTAGCATGTAGCAGCTGTTTAACAGGAGGTGGAAGCACAGATTAAGGCTGAAGATGAGCTAAAATCAAAAGTAAATTTCTGTAGTAAAAGTGCAGAATTGAAGGTTAGTTGAAGGTGAACATTAAGTTAAATGTTGACTATCTAATTATTTCATATGTGTGACTTATGATAACTGTATTTTGTTGTATATTGATTAGAAAAAAAGCTGTGTTCTATGTACTTAGATGGACCTATAATTAATTAAGTTAATCAAATGCAAATGAAATAGTATTGCGATAAAAACTGTGCACTTAATACTTCAGAGTACTTCTGATTTCCCTAATGTAAGAAAAGAATCACAAATCAGAACAAATCTATTCCACTGTTTTGCAAAAGTCTCTTAAGGATGTGTGGAGAAGCATAATCAATATGTACTTAAAATAAAGTTGTCATACTAGCACTCAAATAATAAGATGTCGATAAAAAAAATAAGGTTATTTCCTATCATAAGATCACTATTGACAGAGGTATCTTAAACATTTTGAAGGCCTTGTTTGCAGCAGTGACTGGAGGTCTTTGCTCAGGTAAATGTGTTCACAGAGCAATTGTCAATAACATGCAATTTGAAATGATGAGCGCGTGTGTTGGAGTTATGAGAGTCATATTTCTATATAGAATAGTCCCTTTCCAGAGTTTCTGGCAATGAAAGATGGTTTGTCATTATGAAAACACAGTCAAGAACCACAGTTTTCTTGGGGTTAGAGACTCTCCTCCCATAGCACTGGGGAGCCTTTGGAGGCTAACAACAGATCCAGGCCCATAGCCTGCACCTTTGGATGACTCTGGATGGGATGTGGCTTTATTAAAGCATCCACTGTAGTTCACTTCCATTAGTGCCATATTAAAGGCTTAGAAGCTAAAATAAACTCCATAATAATGGAGCAATAACTCTCCATTTTCTGCTGTTGCAGTTCATACAATATTAATATATTAAATATAATTTCTTCAAATGACTTGTGGTAAAGGGAGTCAGTGATACTCCCCTGGGTTAGTTTCTTTGTTTAAAGAGACATGCTGCTGCAGAGTTTTAGTGGCAATAGTATTTTGACAAACTGCTATAAAACACGAAAAAGTCCCGCTTTCCAGTATTAATCCATCAGGAAGCTGTTAGGGATTCATCTTGTCTGAAATATTCATAGGCAGCAAAATGTCCTGAATGCCCTACAGAATTTGTGCAGAGTCAGGCAGGTGATTGATAGTGAAGTTCTGTTCTTAGTCACTCACAGTATGTAACTCTATTTGTCTTGCCAACACTAAAGAGCAACCAACTCATAAAATCTAAAGGTAAGGGGCTCATATTTTCCCCAATTTAAGAAAGAACCTGGTGTCTCCACTTCACTGTACATCACTGAAACTAATTTCCATTAAATCAAAGGGGAAAGGCACAGTGTTCCCAGCAGAGCACTTAAAAGATGAATTAGGCAGGTGTCATTTATTGTGTCATATATATTTGTGTATATGAGTTAAAAACAATCCTCCACAATTTTACACTGTAAACATCTGAGATAAATCAATGAATATATCTCTCACTTAATTTGCAATGACATTGAAAATATATTGAAGACCCTACCATTACATCCTTAAGCAAGAAACCCCAGCAATCTCAAAGTCTCAATGAAATACCTTTAAGTCAGTAAATACTGTCTTTTTGTTTTTAATACCATGTGGTTTTTGAGGTTTGGGTTTTTTTCAAGAAAATGCTTGTTCTATTTGCATGCCACATCATTAGTTTATTCCATTCCTCTACTGTTCTGCAAACCTCTGAGGAAAGACAGAGAAAAATATAAATTAAAAATGAAGTGGCTGTTTAAATTCTGGCTTTCATTGTTTTTCTCATTTTGAGCTAGGCTATGAGAATAGTTTCACATTTTATATAGAATTTATTTTTGATTTGGCTGGTGTCTAGGTAGCTGCTTTCTCAATGAGCCTCAACCGATAACATGCAACAGTCTTTCCGTCTTCTGAGTTCTGCTGCATTTCTGTGAAAACATGTGTTGACAGAACTCGACCAATGCCCTACTGCCAGGGTGCTGTTGGGGGTAAAATTCAACTGTACCCAGAGGTGATGTACATTTTCTCTACTTTCAGAGCTGCACACACTCAGCACCACACTGACTGGGGAGAAACCTATTAATCATGAAATAATGTAAGTGTCCCATGTGTCATCCTTTGCATCCATCAAAGGTATTACAGCTGAATTGTTGACCTTTTGCCCCATTTCACCAAACCAAGAAATCAATTAAATACGAGTGAAGGCCCTCACCCACTTCAACAGGAATTCACAGCATTCCTCAAGAAAGTGGACTAGGTAACACATTGCTTTCCCTAGCACTTTAACAAGGTACTCAGTGCCCCAGTGGTTTGTGATGGATATTACTATGGATAGTCCACAGTGGGGAAAAAATGTTTCCTGATTCTAGCTAGCAGTCTGCATGTCACGGATGAAATCTGGGAGATCCAGAGCTCAAACTGATTGAAACTGGTGACCTTGTTAATAGGAGCATTATGCATCTCTTCATTACAAATGTGTCCCATGTTTTCTAAGCATGGGTGCTAACAGATTCTATGAAAGCCTGCAGGATTTCCTATCTTGGTCTTAGGACTTGTCATCTTCGATTTCCTACTTCACACAATAGCCATGCAGTGCAACTTCAACCTCATTGGTTCGAGACTGAAAATGCCACTATACGGATGCAAAGTAGGCATTAAAAAGGTGCTTACACTTGAAAACTGATCCTGTAATAAAGATAAATCGAGCTATATACTCAGTTTTGATGGAAGAAAGGGAAAGGTAGAGAAAAAACAAAAGAAGCAACATGGGGCTTATCCACCCTTTACAGAGGGAAAGTCAGATTAGAGGCAGGAAGGAAAAAGGGAAGAATTAAGGCCAGGGGACTGCAGAACAACACAGAACACTCTCCATAAAACAACTATTTTTTACTCAACAGCATCTTTCTGTTACTCTACAATTTTTGTGCTCAGACAATGTTAATCTGTTATCTTTCTTATTGAGTAATAACCCGCTTTTAAAAAAAAATTGTTTCACTTGGATTTTTCCCCCATTTACCTACTTTTGCCTGTTAAATTAAAGGAGTGGAGAAGAGCGTGACGCTTTCTACTTTTATATAGAACAATTTTATCTGACAGTAAAATTACGCACGGCACAAAATGGCTCATGGAATTACCCCAAATTACAGACCAATTCACCCTCCTAAATGTAGTTGAGATGAACCAACAAATATACTATAAATTCATAAGCATGTCCACATATGAGCCTGTTTTTCTGCATCCTTATTCCTCTAAGCTCTATTGAAATCAGTATTGCAAACATCCTCCTCCAATCAGCAGCAAAGACAATTGAAAAAAATTACAAAACCAATAAACTGTAAAAGAAGGTTTAATGCCTTCTGGCAAGATATTAATGGCACTGATTATACTTGTGTCTCAATAAAGAATCAGCGGCCAGATTCTCAGCTGACATAAGTGGTGTCAGCAGAACTGTGTTGCTTTAATATCCCATGTGAAGATCACACTCTATTTAGGGAAAGCCATGTTGCAACCTCAGCTCCAGAATCTAATTACGTGGAAATACTGGGGAAGAGTGGAAAAGTGTGTTACTTAACAGGACTATGTCTGAGCAGATGAAGGGTTTATTGTCTACTCTAAACTGCACTGTAGTTAAACAGAAGGATACCTGTGGAAGGTACAGTTGGCCAAAAATTACTCAGCTGCTTCTCTGCATAAAATTTGAAAATAGGAAGAGGGATAAAACTCACACTAGGCATTGCCTGGCTTCTGGGTCCCTCATGATGCCCATGTAACCTTTGCTCTGTGGTCAGGCTGATGGATGAAACTTTGGTTTATTCCAGTGTGACTGGTACCACTGTGTGAGAAGGTCAACAGAAAAATGCAGAGTGTGATTTCTGTGTTCTGGGCAAGTGTAAAAGAAAGCAGAGTAAATGCCTTCTGAAGCCATTTTTGTGGGCAAAACTGAATGGCAAAAGGTTAATTATGTACACTGCCTGCCAGCAGTGCACGAACAGCATGCATTCAGGATGGGAGTCAGATTCCTGCTGAGGAATATGATCAAGATAAAACAAATGCCAAGAGACTGATAGAACAATGCACACGACAATACTTGCCTAGCTTGGTAAAGCAGATGGAGCAGAAACACTAATAAGGTAAGGTCATTATACCAGGATGTCACCGTCTGGAGGCAAGACTATTAAAAATAACAAAGCTTGACAATAGACAAAAATAAAATAATCATATGAATAGAATGCACATTTAGACAGAATGCTGTTATAGATGGTGTGGTATTTTGACGAGTGTTGTAATGAAGAGCTCGGTAAGGGTGAACAACCATTGGTTGAGCTCTGTGTTGAGGAACTGAATTTTGACAAAGTCCAAGAGGCATCAGGGATGTTCAAACAACAAAGTTTCTGGTATCAATCCACTGAATTCCACCAAAATATTAAACACACAAAGGGAGAAATCAAACAAACTCTCTACACATTGATTTTATGCCTTTTGGAAGTTTGAAAATAAACCAGAGCACTTTTCAAAAAGAAGTGGCTGTATACTCAGTTTTGAAAAAGGGAATATAAAAGGAAAGAAGTGGGAAGGTATTCCATTCCTGTTTATGCTGACTAATAGCCATTCTCTGAGGTCCTTTTGCACTGAGTGGTTCATCCTAGAAAGGTAACATGTCATATCACTGTAAAATTACTCTGACTTCCAGCAGAAGATGTTAAAATTCAATGACTGCTTAAGAACAGTACATATAACCAGACTATGCACATATTATTATATCATTTTCAGAAACAAGTAGTAAGGGTCCATGCAGTGACTTGTGATATAAAAAACAAAATTAGAAGCATGTAATAAAGTGTCTAAATTGCCAGGGTTGTTTATTTTTGGGTCAAAAAAGAAGCTGAAAAAGCGAGGAAAAACATTTCTGTTTTGTTTGATGGCTGGTTGTCAAATTATGGATGAACACAAATATACGATCATACACCCCCATTTTCAATACTGAGATAGTTTGGTATTAATTACTATTAATTACTTATAAAAATTGGTGAGGAAGTTTAAACATGGATAAAGACCTAGAATTCTTCTCTTTCTCTCCTTGTGGAGAATTATAGCTTTATTTAAATACTAAGAAAGGCATTATTTCAATTTTGCCAGGCCAGGTATTTCATATGAACAGGACTTTGTCATTTTGCTAAAGAAAAGAAATACAGGCAAGTACATGAAAAAAAAAAGGGACTTGATTTTTTTGTCTGCTAAGGCGATATGGGGAGACACAGTTCCAATAAGAAAGTGATAGGAAATCTATTCAAATTCACACATGGCCGAAAAACAGAACCCAGCTTAGCTGGAATATTGAAGAGAGTTTAGATGAGTGCCTTTAGATAGGGTCTTATGATGGTAATTGAACCCATTGTTCATTGAGGAGTAAGATGGAGAACGGGACAATACCTAAAGCAGTCAATGTGAACAACCATCAAGAAGAAAGGTCCGACTGATGAGGGAGGGGGCTGCAGCAAATGCCCAGATTCATATGGGGTGTCTTCTCTTGTAAGAGAGCTTCCTTGAGACAGGAAATGAATGTGAGTGTAGCAGCCAAGCACAGAAGAGCTGATCTTAGCAAAAATCTAGCCAGTGACTTAAATATTGCAAACTGCTTAGCACAATATCCATGAAGTTTTATCCTCACATGTCATTTCTAAGTATTTTTTGGTACTGTCCAATCAACTGACACTGATGTGTGTATCCTTGAGCAGTATTCTGCCTTTGTTATCACCATAACCATCATCACCCCTATTCCCTGCCTCTGTTACAATACTTTTTTCACTGCAGATCTTTATATCACACATATACTTTTGTAGACCTTATTGTCCCTTATGTTTAAAAGGAAAATGTAGTCTCTCATTTCTCTTTTTGAACAGCTGCTTCTCTATTCTGGCAATAGCTGATACAGAACAAAGATTCCCTTCTCACAGACCTTTTTTTTTTTGCTTACCACGTTATCCACAGCTTCCCTGTTTTTCACCTTCAGTATTTTAAAAGGCAGAAACTGAACTGGGTTTGATACATTTCATTTCATCTGAGAAGAAAAAAAAAGAAATAGAAAGTTGAAAGCTTAAAGATGGACAAAGGGTTATGGGAATCTATGGCTTCTCTTGCAGCTTTGTGTTTTGTAAGGCTTTCCTCCAGTATTAAGAGCTGTTCATTCAGTAAAATGTATAGCAAAAAAAAAATAAAAATTGAAAAGTCTCTTTTCTTACATTTAAGAAATACTATAACTCTGCAATGTGCTATCATTTTATAAACCTACATGGAGGACTATTTTGACTGCTTTGATATATACAATTTGACAAATAGATGTATTTATAATACTGTGTATACAAATGGGTTACGGAGAATAATGTTAAAAAAAAAATACACTTACTTGCCAGATATGGGGTCTTCTTCTCCCACTTAAAAGTTGCAGCTTTCCTTAACCCTGTGGAGCTATTTACTTTGAAATTGTAACAAACAGAAATAAAACTTTTTCTTATCCTGATAACTTGAATTTTGTGTTTGGTATCTGACAAGTCCCTTTCCAACAGTTTTTCTTGATGTTACTCTGCCTTCAATTACAGAGACTGTTACAATTTTGCTCTGACTTACAAGAGTTTAGGAATCTGTTTTCCCTTCCTTCCCAGGGGGCATTGTTAACGTTTAGCAACTCTATTGTCTGGTGCAGCAGAAGGAAGCTTACCACTTTGATGTGGATTCCTATTAAAACAGTGCAGAGTATTAAACTAGTGATCCAGAGCTGCAGAGAGTTGAAAACAAACAGTGCTGTTTCAGAGAGCATTCATGAATTCAGCTTCAGGAAAAAAGTATCCGAAAAACCAACCCATGGCCAAAGCATGGAATAGTAGTATTAAATTTTACATTTTGATGGTCACTTAAAAATTAGTCATATGTATGGCAACATTACTGAGTACATATTTTCCTTATAGTTACTGTGATTCACCTGGTGAAAAAAAATCTTAGTTTCTTAAAATTCACCTAAATTATCTACTTCAGTTTAAATTTGAAAGAGAAAGATGACAAGTTAATGAGAGCTACAGTAACACTTTGGTTGAGACTTAATTAGTGGGAGCCATCAGACATTTCATTTTGCATGTAATTAATCTTTTTCTACTGAAATTGTTTTAGCAAATCACATTTCACAATTTTCCGCTTGTGTTTGGCAGCTGAATCCAAATTCTCTGGGATGAAACTGGTTGCTCTGGTTTACTCTCATGTGTGGATGAAAAGTCAAATCACACCCAGTTACCACCTACTTTGGCACAATTGCATACAAAAAAAAAAAGATCAGAATTAGCATAACTACAAACTAGGAATTAAATTAATTATTTCTATAAAAATACATCTTGGCACAATCATGTTGTTATGCATTGCTTGGACTCAGTAGTTAAGCTTAAATTCTGATGTGGCATACACTGGAGCCAGAAAAACCCCCAAATATACAAATCTCTATGTAGAGTGTAGGAACCAGCTCCTAAAACCCTTCACTGGAAATATGCAGATGTTAGATGTGAAACCTGGCTGAACCTGGGGAGGCCAGGCTGTTAGATGTGAACCTGGGGAGGCCAGGCACCAGTTGTGTTCTACAGGGTTTGGTATTGGGACCAGTGTAGTGTAACATCTTCATCAGTGATGTGGAGGATGGGACAGTGTGAACCCTCAGCAAGTTAGCACATAAAACAAATCTGGGATGAGAGGTGACACAGCAGAGAGCTGTGCTGTGGTCTGGAGGGACCTGAACGGGCTGGAGAACTGGGCTGACAGGAACCGTTTGAAGTTCAACAGAGAGAAATGCAAATTTTTGCATCTGTGTTAGAATGTGTACCATGGCTTGTGTGTTGGAGCCACCAGCTTGAAAGGAGCTCTGCAGAGAAGGAATTTGGGATCCTGGTGGACAACAAGCTGTGTGCGAGCCAGCACTGTATACTCGTGGCAAAGAAAACCAACAGCACCCCGGGCTGTATTAGTAGGAGTGTTGCCAGCTGATCAATGGAGGCAATCCTTCCCCTCTACTCAGCACTGGTGACGAAACCCACCAAGCTCTGGTTCCTGTTCTGGTCTCCTTGGATATGGATATGTTGGAGAGAATCCAGTGTAGTGCCACAAAATGATGACTGGACTGGAGTATCTCTACTGTGAGGAAAGGCTGAGGAAGATGGATCTGTTTAGCCTAGAGAAGGGAAGGCCCAAGAATATTATCAATGTGCAAAATAACTGATATAAGACAACGTAGAAGAGGAAGCCAGACTCTTCTCAGCAGCAGGACAGGAAGCACTGGACAAAATAAAGAAATGTGAAATTCCATCTGAACACAAGAAAACGTTTCATTGCAAGTCTGGTCAAATACTGGAACAGTTTGCCCAGACACGATGTGAAGACAGTCAGAAGCTGTCTGGACATGGTTCTGGGCTACCTTCTCTACTTAACTCTGCTTAAACAGGGGGATTGAACTAGATGATCTCAAGAAGTCCATTCAATCCTAAAAGGTTCTGTGCGATTCCCTGTAATTTGATGTTATATTAAGGATTTTGCATTGCACCATTCATTCAGAGCTTTGGATCGGTAACAACATTTGCTTCAAAACTCAATTTTATGTTGTTAGTACTTCTGGACATTTCTCACACTCTCGGTTGATGGTAAAAACTATAGGTTTTACCAAACAATTAAATGGAACCCACTGGTAGAGGCTCAAAGGCAAAGCCAACAGTAGATGTCTGAAACTGTGTGTCATGCCAGGGACACCAGACATTAGTTTTCTGAATGAATATACCTCAGAGCTGGTTTATGCCCTTAGCCGTAGGTGTAAGCCCTGTGAACAAGCTGCAGATATGATATTCCTGGCTGGGAAAGCAACAATTGAAATGAGCATTAGAGATCCTATCCCATTGTTTGGCTGCTTAAACTCATACACATCTGTCAGTATGGCAGTATGCCTGTTAGCAGTGCTGTATGCCAATTTTTTGGGTCTTGGGATAAACTGGAGATACATTTGGGTGGGCAGCTTGAGCATTACACTAAAATATAATCTCTTCTGCAGGAGTCATTGCTTGGATGATGTTATGAAAATGTCAATGCCTGCCTCTTCTTGGGATTTTTACTTACTGACATAAATGCCAAACGTGTTACAGACAAGTAGTGAGAACTAAGAAAGATTTTAGGAGCAGTAGTTGCCAGGACATTTTGCGTTTTGTGGATAGTGTGAAACATTCTATAAGAGTGCAAGCAATGCAAAACACAAACTTCGGGGTCCAGGAATATTCATAGTTTTTCCTTCAGAAGCTAAATGCATTCCTTCATGAAAGGTATTCAATACATGATTTCAGCTACAAGGATTCCAGACCAGCTCTCAATGCCATTTTGTGCAACTGAGAACTTAGGCTGCAGTTCAATGAGTGATATCAAGCTGTGATTGTTTAAAAAAATATTTTGCTAGTTAACATTTTTGTTATTTCTTTATACAGATAAATTTCTGCTCATAAACTGTTTGCTTGCTATTAATAGTATTCCTGTAGTGTAGAGTGTCCTTTAAAAGAGGGAGCTTTGCTTTTGCTTCTTGGTATCAGCTCTGCTACAGGAAGGAAATTATGTTCTTAAGATGTTTTACTAGAGATGAATTTGAAGTTTGGCATGAGTTTAAGTGTTTTGTTGAACTGAACACTGTGAGTATAATCTTCATAAATTGCTCACATTAATCAAAAAGTGCTAATTAGTAGCTAAGCTTCATTTTTGGAAAAGACTGAATTTGTTTATTAAGTTAAACAAAAAAACCTCTTCCCTCTGAGTGGCCCATGTAAAGAGGATGGCAGATCACAGCCCAAATACTGAGGGGAGCTAAAAGCTTCTTAATAAGTGTTTCCAACAAGTAGATAGGATAGTGATAGGAGGAGGTGGAGCTGCCTAATGCTCCATTATGTGTTGGATATCTGTAGAGAAGCAGGACAAAGCAGCTTTTGAACCAGTATAACTGTTGAACTTCATGGAACATTGTTTCTTCTTTTTTTTCTTTTTCACACTGTGGGACTATAGCTGAGCGTCTCAGACCTTGTTCATCATGATTAAATGGATCATATCCATTTGAGCCAACGGTCAACACCTGTTGTCTGGGACCACTGGAAAGAACAGTGGTCTTTATTTTGCTTGGGTCTGTGGGCATGTAAGTTCCATGGAAGCAGCTATCATCATGTTCTGCAAGGCTGAGACAATCATATACATGTCTGCTGTTCTTCGATGCATAATACAGCTCTGCATATATGGAGCTGGAGGAAAAACAAGCGCTAGAGGTGCTTACAGTATTTGAATGGATTTACATCAAAAGGCTAAAGGCAGAGGATTGACAGTGAATTATAACCATGGAGATGCCTATAGGTATTTAAATTAAAAAAAAAAAGAAAAAAAGAAGAAAACTATTTATCTTTTAGGAAAATTACTGCAGTGACTGTCTGCTGGAACTAATCCATCTTCCGCTCCTGTCTGTGCATGTGTGTATCCATGTATTCTCCATACATGGTGCAAGGGCAGCGTGCATACACAGTCTCTGAGCCCTTGTTTAGATAGCCCTTGACAGTGTGGCTGACTTCCACAGTGATCACTGATGAAGAACAGGAGCACAGACAGTTCCATATATGAGTGGTGACATGATAGTTGTGCCAGCGGCATGGGACTTCAGCTGAGGACTGGGGTTCGTGCTACTTCTTCAGCAATCCCAGCCTCCTCATTCCCTGTTTACATGGATCCAAGTAGTTGCAGCTTCACTCTGATTGATGAGTTTTGTCAGGGGACACCTGGGAGTTGGAGAGGGACTGCAGTACTGTAATAAGGATTTAGGTATTTTCCTGACAGACACCTTCAGACCACCCCAGGAAAACTGTGTCTAAGGAAGAATGAAATATTATTCAATTTTCGTTGCAACAGGAGGTACCTGTGTGCTTGTTCATCTGCCTGCAGGTTGCTCTTACATTGTCCTGGTGAACAGTGAGATAAACTCTTTCTTGAGTTCTATTTCAATCCAATACTTGAATTTTCACATCCACCCTCTCTATCCTCCAGTGCAAAAATACTCATGTTCCCTTTTTACAGACACGAAAGCTGCCCTTCACACTGGAAAGCAAAATTTGCAGTAAGGAATTTATTTTTGCACAATTTAATTTCTTCAAGGAGTCCAGCATTTATGATCTAAGCTGAGCAGTCCACTCTGATAAGTACTGATCTCCTAGAAATATTTGTAATGAAATGAGTGGAGAGAGAAATAGAATTTCTGTCTGCATTGTTCATGACATTGCCACTCAAACAATTATTGAACTGTTCAACTTGAGACTTATCAACAGATTTAACGGAAAATATTCTCCCAGAAATTTTATGAGATCTTTATTCTTCCTGTCAGAATGTGAATATTGAGTACATAAAAATAATCTTCTGCCTGTACTTTTAGATAACTTTAAGGGGTTTTTTTTGTCTTTTATAACTCTTTGAGATGCAAATTTACTTCCTATGA
This sequence comes from Orthonyx spaldingii, assembly GCA_013397795.1. Classification (NCBI taxonomy): domain Eukaryota; kingdom Metazoa; phylum Chordata; class Aves; order Passeriformes; family Orthonychidae; genus Orthonyx; species Orthonyx spaldingii. The sequence goes on along the minus strand of VZTJ01003410.1, from coordinate 202,295 downwards.
TCAAACTTCTACTGTCTTTGATAGTAGTTTTCCAAAATTAAACCGTATTTCCCCATTGACCTTGACCAACACAAATTTGCATTAGAAACAATTGAGGATGTTTTTTATAACATAAAAAAAATCTAACCAGGACAGTGTTTGAATATATGACATCCAGAAGAGTTTTATAAATAGCAAAGAGAATCACTTGAAAAGAAAAAAATAATATTTCTAAACCAATGATGCTGATAAAGGAGATAGAGTTTTAATCAGGAGATTAAAAGTTATTTACTTTATTTTAAGATCATGCAATTCAGGTAAAACATTCCAAACAGTGATATAGCAATAATTTAACAATGCAAATATGATGGGTTTATTTTGTCTATGTTTTTATCATAAATACTGATTTCTTTTTTACATCAGTTACTGATTTTCTGGTTTATTTAGTGTAGTTTTCTGCTTATTGTATTTAGAGGATAGGTTTTAAAATAGTGTAAAATTTAAGTGAGACTAGGTGAGCCTTCAGATCTCGTATACGTCAATGGCCCAAACAAAACAAAAATTAAAAAATCAAACCACATTTCCAAAGGAATGCCAGAGAGCTTTCTGTGGCAGTTGGCAGATACATAAAGGCATTATTTTGCAGATATTATTGTTGATAGGTTTGATATACAGCATGGTTTGTCTGAGCCAATGGGATATTGTCCTCTTAACAAATCTCATCATGCCAGCAGTGTTGCTTCTATAGGATGGCTTATCAGCTCCAACCAGAGTCTGCTACACTTGCACTTGCCTTCATAGCCTGAGAGGAAAATAAATTGTTCCCAAGCAGTTAATAAGAAAGAATTATTGTGAGTGAGATGCATGACATTATGAGAAAGCATGGTGTTTTACTGACTAAATGTTTCTTTGCAACCATCCCCATCTTCACTCACTTGGCAACATTCCATTTTCTCTCCCCCTCCCTCCTAACAAAAAAAAACCACCTCAGGTTTAGTGTAAATGAAATGAACATTTCATTTTCGGAACAGAGGCTCTTTAAACACTGTTACTGATGTGCCATTCTATTTCAAGAAGTGTACTTATGACATTTCTCCTCTGCATTTTAATATAGACAGTGGAGTGGGCTGGAGAAATATTCCTATACTGCCACTGTTATGGCAACATGCATCTTCATTTTTGCTATCTATGCAGCTAAAAATGAACATACATAAATATATTATATACTATGCAAATATTAGATCTGAATACAACTCACTTTTTTCTGTATATTAGCAGAGCCACTCCTGGAAACTTAAGGATTTATAATACTGAACGTAAGCAGTTTATGGGCCAAATGCTTCTTACCTTATATATGTAAGTGGGTCCATTTAAATTAATGGTGCCACACAGGTAATAACAGTGCATGACATTTGGTCTTTTAGTGAATTCCTCACAACCAGTGCCCGGGAATCAAAAACAAGAGGTCTTTGGTAAACTGTAAGCTTATATGGAGGCTAATAAATACAAAGGGAAATGTAGGCATGTTGTTGTACACTTTTATTGTCTTTTATTGTGCTATATACCTAATGTCTTGCTTAGCCAAGCAATTAAGCAGATCTTTAGCTTTATACCCCTGGTCAAATCCCATTTTGGGTAAGGAGAAATGCAAGCTATTTGCTTAACTGTGACTTTATACAGGGCACATATGGAAATCAGTTGTCATATTTTTAATTTCATTTATACAATTCTGATTCTTCACAGCCATCTGCCATTTCTTGTCCCAGTGTTGGCTGTCATCAGGGTGTCTCAGAAAGAACTGAGAATTCTTATGCAGAAACCACCATCTGAGGGAATTGTTCAATAGTTTAATGCTTTGAAATGGAAAATGACTGTGAAGATCAAAGTACAAGAGAAAAACACTGATAAATACAACACTATTACAACTCCTAAATGTTCTGGACTTCCTTAGTATCTGCAATCTTGGACCTCAAAACATTTTCAGATATTATTTAAACCTTTTAACATGTTTGTAGACATAGTTATTTAGGTTTATATGTGCATAAAACTAGAGGCAAAAATGATCACCTAGTCTGTCATAGGCACCAAATGACACAATTGCCTGGGGTAACAGGGGACTGACTGAGAAATTACTGTACGGTTATGCATATTTTTGAGACCACACTGTTAATTTTTAAGATACCTGGAAATTGAACTCGTACCCTTCCTGGCAGTATTCCACTTCCTTTTTCCATGTTTTTGTTGTGTTTAGATTTAGAGCTTGTCAAACTCATGATGGAAATTGTGAAGATCATGAAGTTAAACTGATATAATTGTTTTAATGCAAATCTGTATAGACTTTCTTGGGGTTTTTATCACTCAAAACTGAGTTTGTTAAGCCAACATGAAAAATTTCAATCTTAAGATATGTATCATTTCACTACAATATTTTGATAACTTATAGGCAAGTTTTGGCATTTCTCTCAAATTCAGCTCAACAAAAGCTTTCTCTGACATCAATTTAACAGAACAAAATGTTTCAGGCCCTTTTCCAGTGAAGCATCTCACATATGTACAGGATGTGTATGTATAATATTGAAGCATTGCACCAAATATGCTCAAATTCACATGCTTTTCTTAGGACTCTAGTTGAATCTTATCTCTTCTCACTACATGTGAGGAAAGCAATGATTAGGTGCCTGAGATTTGCAGAAACAGTAATCACACAATGCATCTAATCTGCATGTGTTGGCGAAAATAGTCACAACAAAATGTATTATGCAGAGCAACCAGTCGATTTGATTAATTCCTATTCAAAATAGAAAAAGAGTAGGAAGATTTATTTCTTTTTATTATTCTGCACTACTAAAGCAAGTAGGAAGAGAAGGGGATAAGGGATAAATTGAATTCAAATTGAGATTGAGACAAGCAACATTCATAAATTCATACCCATGCTGTTCTCCCAGAGCTTCACAACTAATTGCTTTGAATTTTTCTCTTGTTCTTATCTAGGCCATCCTCCATATGGCTCCATATGCCTGAGTTTTTTCACCTTGATTAGTTCTTTGTGTTTTCTCCCTGACTAACCATAACCTTACTTAAAACTCAAATCTGAGAATCTTAGACTTATCTTCATTTTGCTAATAAAGCACACTCCCTTCTGTTAATAAAGAAAATGTTTTTGAAAAATCTTTAAAACACTTTCTAAGTAAAGTTCTGGCTAAAATGCCTGCTCAGTTGTAATGCAGCAATTTGCAGTTCTGGTCAGTATATATCAGCATATCTCTAATGAATTCAGCTCCATGCTGATTCTTTAGTATTGTCATGTCCAGTTCAGAAGTTTGAAAAAAAATGGACACAGTAATTAGGAAATCAATGTCTTTCTGAGACTATTTTCATGCAGAGAAACATCTGGACCCCTAAAATAGAATCACAGGGTTAAAACCAGGTGGAAAATAATATCCACTTTTTAACCATGTTGGGGCAGACGAACATCCCCATAGGAAGTTTTTGAAAAAGAAAAAAAGTAATTTCCTAAAATGGCTTAGAAGCAATCAACCTCAAATAGATAAACAGATACAGACTTATAAGTGAGAATGAAGGAAGGTGAGAGGAAAGTGTTGTGAGATGGTTTCAGCTCCAGCCAGTGAGAAGAGGTGAGGAATCACTGTGGAGCACTGTGGTCTCTCTCTGTTTCCACATTCTTGTTTGTGTTATGAGGGGCATGTGCACGTGTGTGTGCTTGTGCCTGTCTGTGTGTGCAGACACTCATGGGAGTGTGATTCCTCTGCTCACACACAAAGGCTGATAGTTGTACCTAGGGAAAATGGAGGTGAAAACAACTTACAAAGGACTGGATACAGTTCATTTAATCATATTTTAAGGCAAAAGGGCTAGGTTCTGGTTAAGGTATATGACAATTCCTTGTCCTGGAGACATAATTGCATTTATCAGACTGTACTAATAGTATATCTGTTAGAATCAGCAATACTAGTAGGCAGGCTTTTTCTTTATATGTCACTCTTGGACTGGAACAATGTGACAAAATTACTTTGATGCTCATGAGAATATAGGGGTTTTTTGTCTAATTAAGTTCATCTGAACTTCCCTGAGAGGGAAAGATACATTGTACCAAGTAGAGGATATGAAATTCAATTCTTCATTTGAATGCTGAAGAACCAATTCCAAATTAAAAAAAGAAGCAAAACAATTTAAGTCCCTTGCATGTTTAGACCTACTTTGTTAACGTCTTAACTGAATTGTCTTATCTGTGCTTAGTGCCAATAATAATTAAGCTTAAAATTAAACATGTACAAAATTATTTGGACATGTTTAACGGAGAACACATTATACAGGTGCGACTAGTGAAAGTATATTCCAGTGCAGTGAATCTGCATTGCAAGGCTATAGAGTTTTCCAGTAAGAGGCTGAACTGCAGGATACATCCAACATAGGAGGAGGACAGGTCTTTCTTCCATTCTCTATTGGAAGAGGGGATGCTGAGAGAGATAAGTCTCAAAACTGATTCTAGTTTCCTGAAATCATAAGTTCCCATGAGAACACACACCAATGCATGCATGCATACAATTAGGTAAATTTTTATCTGGTAATACCATGAAAAATTTCACATTAAAAGCAGTCCAAGGGAGAGAAACTAACCTGGTATTTCCTGAATATAGGTGCTAGCCTATACATATAAATACCTACTATATTTATATAGTATCTTTTTTTTCACCTTGCTTTTGATATGACCAAGCTCTTCTAGGTCCTCTTATATAGATCTACTATATAAATCTACTAAATAAGTCTACTATTTAGTAGTATGTTACCCTAAGCTCATACCTTCCATTATCAAGAAACTTGGGTTATGAAAAAAATTACACTATGATTTAGAGCTCCAAGTCCAAAATCAACTTACGTAAAATAAATTCTACCTTTCTAATGTGGAGTTTTAAAACAAAAGGAACTCTACGAATATTGCAAAGTAAGTATACAAAATTTAATATATCTTTTCTATTAAAGCAACATTAAAATCAATTTGAGAGATGTTTCACAAACTTCCTTCCCAGTCCTTGAAAGTGGGTAGAGCAGCACAAACTATTATTACCACTCATAAGGTGATTGGCATCTCACTACAAGGCCACAGGAATGAAAAACAGGGAATTTGCCTTGTTTCATTTAGTACAAGGTTGGTCTAACCCACTGACAAAAGTGACAAGCTACCCTTGGTGGTTCTAACACGATAGGAGATTCTACCCCATTGAAACACTTATATAACATCTTCAAAATGTATCAGAATGAATCTTGTCAGCAGCCAGCTCTGGCATTCACTTTGTCAGTGTAGAGTAGGTATTCAACAGTAGGTTTGTAGTTGAACTGCTATTTTTATCCTTACTTTTTCTAGACCTCTAAATCTCAAAGCACCAGCTCCTCTGCTGGGTTTGGCACAAGGTTTAGCCATATTCACTTATTTTTTCTTCTTCCCACTGCATAGCTCTGGTTCACCTGCAGGCAACTGCCCATCTCATGTTTTGAAAAAAACTAAGGTCCTGTGGTTACCCAATTTAAGTCTGTGCGATAACACACGGTCTCTGATATCTCTATAGGAAAATGTAGTCTATACTACTTTCCTAATTAAGGTACATATAATATTTCTACACACCTTTTCAGTCTACAAAGTGCCCTCCTGCTGAGGTAGGCACTGACACTAACCAGGCTAAGCCTTAGGTCTATAGCACATGCAGACTGAATTAACAAAACTGAGGACAACTTAGTTTTGCCATTTCTTGATTTCTGAATTTTCAATCAGAATATTCTTCCATGTTCCTTTTTTTATAGTAATTTCCTTTCATCTGAACAGGCTAATCTGTAGCAGTGATTGCATGTGTCAGTTGCCCTTGAAAACAATGCCTGGTATCCAATTGTGCAGATGCACTGTGTGTGACTGGATGATTCTTCACACCAGCTAGGAGTCTGTCTCCTTCTGTCAACTAGGAATGGTCTCATGTATTTGTTCTGGCCTGCCCTCTTTGCTTAATAGTACCCCTGGTTCAAAATACCAATGTGCCATCCCAAAACCTGAAGCAAAGCAAAGCTGAAGCAAAAAAGTTTAATTGCAACCACTTTTGCTCATCAGGAATGTGCATCTGTAACCTTCTCCACAGGTTCTTCAATGCAAGGCCTATAGCACCTGAGTAAAATTTTTTCAACACTTCTCTGTAGACAGTAATCATATATTCTTTTTGCTTAGACTCCTTGCTTATCTTAGGGCATGTTCAGTAAAAAAAAGTGGTAAAATAGTAAAGGATGAAGAAAATAATAAGAATGGAAAGCAAAATAAATGGTGAATAAAAAGAAGAGGACCTAGAAGAGCCTGGTCATGTCAAGAACAAGGTGAAAAAAATGCAAAAAGAGGAGAGTAATGAAGAAAACAAAACAATTCATTGTTCTATCTGGTTTCTTGCATGAAGGAACAATATGTAAAGCTCAAGAGTGAATATGTTTTAAACATTATGAAATTAATGTCAGAATGTAGATTTATGTATGTAATACAATGTTCTTCTGCCCCGGGAGTTGGAAATGTAGAGTGATTATTAGCTAGGTTTCTGTTTTTTCTTGAATAGGTATCTTTTCTATTATTACTCTGTTCCACTATATGGTCATATTTTTTTGCATAATTTGGATCTGAAATATGCAAGTACCTCCATTTTGAACAGACCATATGGAGAGCTCCATGAGTGCCCAGGGAACCAGAAGTATGCAATGATTAACCATGGTTTCTGTTATTTGTTAAGCAGATGAAAAGAGCTGTGAAATAAAAGGCATTTCATGATGGTTTCTATGTCCTTGTACTGTCCTTTGTTTGGTTGTGCTGCACCAAGGGGAAAAAAAAGGCAAGTTTTAATATAGCAAAGGAAATTGCATAGCCATTCACAAGATCCAAAGCCAGAAACAAAGGAAAGGAAGGCGCTGGAAGAAAAGGGAAGGATCTATATAATAGGTCAGTGATGATGAAGTAAAGGAGAAAAATATAGATTACACATTTACATACTTTCTGGATCTGCACTTCACTCGGTCTAAATTATGAATAGACAGATAAGGGAAGAAAAAAGATTCAGAAGACATGAAACATAATTTCACATTCTAACAATAAAAAGCAATGAAACTCTTTCTAAGACTACCTCTGAGATCTCTGAAATTTCTTAACCTCTATTTAGTTAAGACTTTATATAAGTTAGTTTTATTAATTTTGTCTTTCAAAAGAGAGAAATACAGCACAGTAAGGCTTTTACTTCACATAATATAATTTGGTTTAATATAAATTAATATGTCTACATACTGACATATGTAGCAGATCCTGGTATTTTAAGTTGGAACATTAATGTAGCAATAGAAAGTTTAGCATTAGATAATTTCCAGAAAATACATGGATCATATTTGGCTTTAAATAATGCATCACAAAGGATGAACAGAATAGACCCTACTTTGGAGTAACTTGGGACCAAAAGCTGGCTAGATTCACAGCTGTGGGTGTTTGACATACCTGATGGGCAGACACAAAGCACTCGATTGGAGCCGTAATCAGTGTCCCTGTTGTGCCTGAACACTTGGTGCAGCAGTCCAGGTGCAGAACCAATGCTATTATGATACATCCATATGCATTAAGAACTCAGAAAAATATATTTGATGCAGAAGAGATGAATTTTTACTTTTGGATGTACTTAGGGCACCATATTATGTCATCTACATATGAACTATGTAGCCTGTTGCTGCTAATCTTATACAGAGACTTAGGTTGATGCTTTCAAAATGGGAGATATTAATCTCTTGTAAAGAGGAGGAAATACAGAAATCAGTAGCAAATGGTACAAAGAAAATGAGTGAGTGAGGTAAATTAAATTATTCAGGTTAATTTACAAATTGGAGAGAAAAGAGAGAAAATAGAACTGAAGAGACCCCATGTAGACATTCATTGTGTTTGATGATATGAGATAAAAGGAGAAATTATTCTGATTTTTTTTTTGCAGACAGGAAAGAAGAATAAGGCTCAATGATCATTTTTGGCAAAATGAGAAAATATCTGTTGTCCTAGAATTAGTCCTTGGTCTGAGGTTAGATTTTTAAGTAATATTTATTAAAGAGTTGAATACTGCAATAGGTGAGACAATAGTCTTTAATTCCATTGAGACTTCAAAGTCTTGATGAAAAGATTTGGAGCTGATGCAATTCATGAGGGTTAACTTGAAATAAACTTGTCTGTTAATAAAAAATTGTACATTTATTCTTACTCTCTTTTTAAAAGAAGCATTTTATCCAAAACCTTTACTAAAATTACATTCTGACATAGGTGTTACCCACTATGTGGTGTGTTTCCCTTGAATATTTCCATGGAATTGAAGCCTCTAAGTACTTTGTTGCCCTTCTGTGAAGCTTCTAGCTTTAGCTTTTTGAAAGGATCAAGATGCCCACACTAGAATAATTTAATTCAAGTGCAAAAACAGAATCCCACCATTCAGAGGACTTTTTAATCTAACCAGTTGCTAACCAGATTTGGGGATGATTTGAGATGGAAAGGCATTGAACAAAGGTTTTAGAAACATAGTTTTGGCATATGGTGCAAGAAGTGCATGTTATGACTATTTTCAGCATCAAAGTCTTTTTAGATCACTTGTTTCAGAAGTTAAAAAACATACATCCAGTGTCTCTTTTTACATTGCATCTGACAGACTTGATTGTCCAGCTTTAGATATTTAAGCATGATAGAATAGAATTATAGAATCATAGGCTCATTTAGGTTGGAAAAGATCTCTAACCACTTACTGAGCACTGAAACATCCACTGTGCCTCTAAGTGCCAGACCATCTACAGACCATCACAACCATGTCTCTAAGTGCTACAGCTACACTTTTAAAAAAATCCTCCAGGGACAGTGACTCAACCATTTCCCTGGGCATCCTGTTCCAATGTATAACAAGCCTTTCTTTGAAGAAATTTTCCTTAAGGATAAGGAAATGAAGAATGAGACAGCAAAAGGAAAGAGATTTTGTATATGACAACTATACTAGATTTGTTTGTTATAATTTTTATGGAAATTTTTAAGACTGCGGTTTCTTTCTGTATGTGAGATCACTGTGCATCATGTTCTAGTTGACCTAAATATGCAGCACATATCAAAAAGAATGGTAAATGCTCCTCTCAGGAACCGATTATAGATCTTGAGATTTTAACTGAAACAGAGACAAAAGAAGAAAGAAGACATCCATAAATGCTGACAGAGAAACGAAGAATGCCACAATTCATCTTATATGACATAAATGCTAACTTTGCCAGTACTGGGAGAGAAATCTTTATTTCCTCCTGAAGCCCAACACTTACATTCTTTAAAGACAGTACTATATGGAGGATCTACAACATTTTGACAAGTGCTGAACAGCCCATTCTAAAAACTTGTTCTTTGAGAGCTTTTATGATAAGAATTATATGTTTAAGAATAATTCTGTCAATCAAGTGTCATAATACTGCTTATAATCTTGTGGTTTTTAATTGGTATGGTTTTGTGGATTTTTCTGACTGAAACCATGCTTTGTTTAGACATTGAGAGCAAATGAAGGAAATAAAATTTGTTTTCCAGCCAAAATTAAAGAAGCATAAAATAGTTTGAATTGGAAGGGACCTTAAAGATCATCTAGTTCCGACCCCCTTGCCATAGGCAGGGAACCTTCCACTCAACCATGTTGCTCAGAGCTCCATCCAGCCTAGTCTTGAACACTTCCAGGGCTGAGGCCTCCACTACTACTCTGGGCAACCTGTTTTGGTGCCTCACCACTCTCTTTCTTTCTAATATCTAATCTAAACCTACTCTTTCAGTGAAGCCATCCCCCTTTGTCCTGTCACTATATGCCCTTGTGAAAAGTCCCTTTCCAGCCTTCTTTTAAGTCCACTTTAAGTCCTGAAAGGCTGCTCTAAGGTCTCCCCAAACTCTTCTCTAGTCCAGGATGAAAGCAGCCCCAACATTCTAAGCCCTTCCTTATAGGAGAGGTGTCCAGACCTGTGATCAGCTTAGTGACCCTTCTCTGCATTCGATCCAAAAGGTCCACTTCTTTCTTGTGTTGTGGGCCCCTGAGCTGGATGCAGTACTCCAAGTGCAGTCTCACAAGAGCAGAGTAGAGGGAGAAGAATCACCTCCCCTGACCTGCTGGTTTTGGTCCAGCCCAGGATGCAGTTGGATTTCTGGGCTGTGACAGCACATTGATGACCATGTTGAGTTTTCATCCATGAACACCTGTTCAAGTTCAAGTCTTTCTCCCCAGGGACAGTCTCAATCCATTCTCTGCCCAGCCTGTACTTGTGCCAAGTCAGGTGCAGGACCTTGCACTTGGCCTTGTTGAACTTTGTGATGTTCCCACAGTCTCACCACTCAAGCCTGTCAAGGTCTTTTTGGGTGGCATTCCTTCCCTCCAGTGTGTTGTCAGCGCTGCACAGCTTCATGTTGTCAGTCCCACTGTCATTATCACCAACAAAAATGTTAAAATGTGCTGGTCCCAATACTGACCATTGAGGTGCACCACTCATCAAAATCTTTGTAACTGCTTTAAATCAAAATGATGGAAGCACATCTATGGCACTCATGCAGATAAGAATTTTCTGAGACCATTGTTATCACTTTTATCCAACTCTTCAAACTTCAGACTTAATTATGGAGAGATGATCACAACTGATTCTTCTGTATTTATTTTAGATAGTTACTTCAGGAGTCTTTTAAATAAAAAAACCTACATTTGGTCTGTTGAACCCTACCTACAGTGAATGCAAACATACTTTAAAAAACAAGTGGCTAGGAGACAATAAAAGACACGGTTATTTCTAAGAACAGATCATTTTCTCGAGCTGAATGACCTGCTTGGTATCCAAATCCTGAGACACGTATCTTAAGAAAAGTTGCATTTCTCTATGGTCACCTTTTAGAAAGGAAAAGGGAGGAATTTTTTGAAAGAGTAGGCAAATAGTCTTTACTTGAAAGGTTCATTGTACTATGAAATGCAGTAATACCTAAAGTATATATTAAAGTTATAGATAGTAATACTAAAAGCTTAGTTTCCCCCCTCCTCCTTGAGAAAAAATTCACTTTTTTAAACATTAATAAAGCATTTGAAAATGCTCTTTAAAAATATTAGACAAAGAATCTCAGGCCTTCGTTCTTCCAAGGTCTGATGAACACACATATTACTTCTAAAGAGTAACCCTTGCTTTCAGGAGAGATAAAACATGCAAATCTGACTTCATGTTCTAAAAGGGGTTTGCCACAAAGGATCAAGTTCCATCAAGGCATATTTGGGGGCATATTCATGACGTGTTGTGTCTAACTGAAAGTCTCATTGTAATTTAAAACATTAAAATCTTAGGTTTGAACAGATTGTGACTTCACTATGTGAGAGTAAAAACTATGAATAATACTGCTGTATATGCAGACATTGATCACTGACTCAAGCACCAAATTGCTGGTTCTTAGACTATCTCATGAGAGCATTGAGATTCTAAAAGGTGATATTTGTTAGCAAATTAATCCTGTCAGGACTCTAAATGAATCTTGTTTCTTCAATTCTATTCTCAAGAATACTACAAAGAGATACTTCTGTTTTCTCTGAACTGAAATTCAACTTATATTATTCCTATTATTGCTGTATTCTCACTCTCACTTTCATTGACTGTCTTTTTTGTACATTTTACTCATTTCAGCTCTACAGGAAACAGGAAAACAATACCTGCAACAAGACAATGAAGAAGAGAGGAAAAATCCCAACACAATTTCAGGACGCAGAAAAATGTCTACCATGACATGACAGAGCAAATATTGTGTCTTTTTCCAAAAGAGCACTAAGATACCTTTTCTCCTGCAGCAATTTTAAGAACATGTTGAAGTACTACTATCATTGCAGGTGCTACCAACTTTTGATCTGTTTTAAGTGAGGATTTGTGGAGTGAGGTAAGCTGACTACAGCAAGGAGAGTAAAAATGTGAAAAACTGGAATCTGCTCATTCCGTGGTGCATCCCATAGGTACTGGAGTATAAGGTCACACTTGTATACTTTTTTCCTCAAAGTCCTTAAAAAAAGAAGCACACAGAGCTTTTAAAACTTTATTTTCTGTTCTTATGTATGCAGCATTTGATCTTGTTCCTTTGTGCAAATGATATGATAATGTTTCTACCTTTGGGAGATAAGTTTCTAATAGCTGAAGGGAAATACAGTCTCTCAAAGGAACTGATCCAAAATTGGTTTGGGTGTAAACAGATTCAACCAATTGTTTTCAATGGAGATGTATGAATTTTGAGCTAAATTAAGTCTATGATTGGTCCAATATTATAATACTCAGTCAAAATCTCCATTATTATAATCAAAGTTTATAGGATGTAACTATAAAAAAAGATGACTCAGAAAGTCTCATGTCCCATTTGTCTTTCAAAGGCAAATTGTGAGCATTTTTCTCTTTGATCGCAAGGTCAAAAAATATTTTTGCCGCTTGACACAACATGAAACTACAAATAATGAGCCAAATCTGTAACTGGTGAAAGTAACTACCAATTCAATTACTTCATATCTGAGTTTAGCTTCCTCATCTTTTGACTAGAATTATCAGTGATGACATAACTAATTCCCCTCCCCCCAATATTAATGTGCAAAGAAAACAGGTATAAAACAAAATAATCAGTCCTTATAGCTATGGTCTCAGGGTTTGTACATATCACACTTCATCCATGTTATTTAACTACTGAGTGCAGCAATATATATGATCTTTTTGCCTATGGAAGCAATTGCATTGTCCTGTTCTCATAGACTGCACCATCTTTTCAAGTTAAGAACCTTTCTGTATTAGTGTTGTTAATATTCACAATTTTATTCCAGCTCTCATGGTTTTCCTTTTCCTTTTTTTAGAAGCTCCAGCTTCCAAAGATGAGTGGCTATGTAGAAATTTTTTTTTTTTTTTGCTTTCAAACTAAAATTCTGTCCTCTTAATAATAAAGTGTGTGAAAAGAGAACCTCAGTGAACTTCAAAATAAATAAGAAGAGATAAAATATTAAAAATCTATTTTAAAATGCTTTTATTTTTTAAAGCCAATTTCATTTCTTATTAAAGCCACACTTGAGATTTCTTGAAGAGTTGAAATTGGTAAACATCTATCTCCCCACAGCTGCCAGGTTGAAAATCTTTCCTTACCCATGACTGGCAGATACTGAGAGAGCAGAAAATGAGTATGCAGTCTCCCAGTTGGCTTTCTGTGAATTATTTATAGATGACAGAAACATTAGAGAAGTCCAGACAGCTGGACTGTGTGTAAGACTTTCAGTGAATGATTTCATTTAGCATGTTGTTTCAGGGAGATAATGTAATTAATGTAGTTGGGAGATGAGAAATCTCACACACTGCATCTGGAAGTTTCTCCTCAGGAAATCCTTGTAGCTTGCTGTTTCTGTCAAGCAGGGTAATGTGCCTGTAAAACGCTTTTGACAGAAAACATATTACTGCATCAGCAGAACCAGAAAACGACAAAACATACACAATGTGGAATAGTGAATGCCAATGTCTTCGCACCAAGCGAACACACTCATGTAAGCAAAAGAAACATAAATCAGCTGGAATCTTGTAAAGGGAATGGAAGAAACAGCCTTAGCGGAGATGTTCCACTAGTTCTCTTACTGGGTAAATAAAACACTTTGAACAAGTGAGGAATATCATTATTAGCACAGTAAGCACCTTCTTTGCACAGAAAATGACACAGAAACCACTACAGCAGGTAGTAGGTTTGGGTTTTTAATTTTTTTTTTTTTTTTTTTTTTTTTTTTTTTTTTTTTTTTTTTTTTGCCATTGCAGCTGTGAGGAAGCAAGTGAATGTGAGAGCGAATATATACATTTTCAGCTCATTAAAGTCGTAAATTTATAAATCTGACTATGTGATAGGTTCTAGAGAAAATCATCTGTATTTAACTCTTATTTTGGCTATTGGCTTTCCTGCCTTTCAAATCACATTTTCAAACTTTTGCTATTAGCCATGAATCTCAAAATTTAATATAATTGTAAAGAAACATTGAAAGTTTGAAAGAAAAATGGAAATTGGCATACTCTGCTCAAGGGCCAATGACTTGCTATCTTCAAAACAAAAAAACTCAACCCCTCATGAAATTCTAGACTCTATTAAAGCTAAATAAATTCACTATGTTCATAGTTTTTTCATCTATGAAGATTATATAAAAGAAAAAGTGCAATATAATAGTCACTTACACAGTCATGCTTATGATGAAGGTGGAATTTGGGCATATCATTAACTCAAATAAATTACGCACAGAAAGAAAAGAAATCACTCTTATATGGAAAGAAAAAGGCAAAACCAAACAGATGGAATTCTCCTTCAAAAAGATGGGTGTTTTTTATTGATTATTATTTTTTATATTCTTTATGTGTTATAAGCTTTAAATGCAGTTTCAACTTCTGCAACAACAGAAGAAATATTTCATTGCTCTGCTTACCCAGATCTCTAAAAGAGCAAAAAGTTAAAACAGTAGTCTAAATGAAAAGACACATTTTTTAAGCAGCAATCTCACATTTCAGACTGAATCTGTAATAAAAAATTTAGTCCTTTTTGCAACAATAACAATTTTATTTTATAATACTTGGTTTGCATATTATGCTTTCAGACTGTATTCATCTTTCTTAGACATAGTCAGAGCTCTCGTGAAATAAACCTAATTTGTTATAACCAAAAGATGGCAGTACTCCATGCAATATACACTGCTGTCCACTCTTATTTATATTCACCGATCTCTTTGCAAATTCCATTTTATAGTGCTGTAGTTTAAGTTATCCTAGGCAGAGAACTAATTAGAAAGTTTTCAAAAGTGAACACATGCTTATTGATTTGAGAAGGTTAACATGGTTTTGGAAAGATTAAAAATCAGTTCTTTTTAAGTTTATTTTCTTTAATACAGTTTCAGACTAGTTAGCCATCAGTATTAAATAAAGGAGTTTGAGAAGCATCAAGCTAAAGTCTGTTTTAGGGAAATCTATTCTCATTTTCTGGGGAGTTAAGCACCAAGTAGTTTGTCTCATCTAGGTCTCCTCTTTTCAGAACACATTTTCCTTCTTTTTTTCCCCATATGTTCTTTTTGTTCTTCTTTTCCTTCTTGTCCTGTCTCATTTTTTACTGTTCCCTGGTCTCCTGTTGGGCAGATCTCAGCATTTGTGCCCAATGCCAGCTCTGTGGTGTAAACACCTCCTTTAGTGTATACCACTACCCATCCCGTGGCTCTGTGCTGTCTGATGTCTGTTGTGCCCACAGTTGTCTGAATTCATGCTCCTCTGTGGGACAGAACACAAAACAAGGCACCTCCTTCCCAGTGATAACAGAGTTTCATGGGGGTAGATGCTTAGTGGCTGTGTGGCCTTGACCATGTAATACAAAACCAGTAAAGAGGCTGGCAACTTCAGAGCACAATCCTTGCTTTTTGGAATGAAATCAAGGAGGCCTATACAATGGTCACTAAGAAAGCTGGATTTTTAGTTTGGTTTTAAAGATGAAATTAAGAAACTGAACTGATTTACTGAACAAATCAAGGGGTAAAAAGGAATGTAGAAAAAGAAACCAAGACTTTACTGTACAAAAGAAGCAAAAAAGTGGAATTGCTAATAAATGAACAGCACAGATTCTGCACAGTCACCCTAGAAAGTGCCAAAGACTAATGAATGCTGTGATCCTAAACAAGAGGCTAAAACAATGAAATACATCCTTATATGAAGCCTTTGACAGAATGAAACCATTAGGCAGATGGATGTGAGAGTCCGTATGCAAAATCTTGAAAATATACAAAAAGTTAATAATAAATGGTTGTGTTCTACTTTATTCCCACACAGATATGTTCAAATAAACAAGAGTTCTCCCAAATGGCACAGGTTGCTAGCTGTAAAATGAAAACAGCAAATGAGAAGCTGAAGCGTGGTGCAGAATGAGGCCATCCAAGATAATCCCAGAGGCAAGACAAAGATAGGTCACTCCAATACATAATTCATTGTATATATGGATAACTGCATGGGGCAGTAAAAACAAAATGTATGGAAAATGAGCTTCAGTGCAAAGAACATGAAAAACTGAGTTTTCAATTCCATAACATATGAGAGGGTATCACACAAAATAATGTTAGCGTGAGAGACTCCAGAATGTGTAAGGAGACACATTGTTGGGTTTGGGGGTTTTTTGGCTTGTTGTTTTGTCATCTGCATTTTCCACTGACTCTAATTAGACCCAAGACTTTTTTCTGATACTTATGCTTGTTATCAATACTTGTGGATATTGCTTATTTTCAGAACTGTTACCACACTCATTAAGTGAGGATTCTCCTCCTAAGTCAGAACTGTTATAAAGTTCTGACTTTTAACCGAGGCTATGCTGAAAAAGCGTGATTTACAGGCCTTTCCATGTTGAAGTTGGTTTCATTTAATGAGCTAACAAGTTTTTTGACCTTAAACATTGTTACATGGCTGACCTGAAATCCAAGACTTTGGTAAAGGGGAAGTAGAAAGAGGGCTAACCATGGATATTCTGTGACCTTAGTGCATGTTAATATAATATGTTTCAAGTAGTTCCTTTGCTATCTGGAAATTGTGTTTCATGACATGTTTTCTAGTGATAAAGAGTCTCACAGGAAAGCAATAAAAACACCAAACAGTATAATTCCTTTTTATATAGAAATAAATATTAACAACTAATCAATATCAATGAATAGCTTCATTTTCCACACAATAAAAAAACTAGCAACAACATAGAGTAGAAGAAAATTCAAAATGGTGACATTTTAATTATGTTCAGTAAGAAGATTCTGAAGATAGGAAGTAGATATTCACATTATGAAAAACAGTAATAATCAAAAAATCCAAGGCACATGAAATTTGTCACTAGCAGGAATCTGCTTTATGTCACAAGATGCTGCAGGCAGTAGATCTGATGATAATATTTAAGAATAGGTCCTGTCCAATTCAGAATACTCTGTGAAACTGTGATTCTGTGAAACCATGCACTGCTGACTTACTCCTCACTCCCATCCTGCCTTCCCCTGCGGAGAGCAGGAGAGGAGAACTGGAGACACAAAAGGTAAAGATCATGTGTTAAGAACAATTTACTGAAAATAGCAATGAGATAAGAAAACAGTCAGTAACAGCAACAATATTTAACAACAAAAGTGTACAAGAAAGGTAAGTGCTCACCACTGTACCTGACAATACCCAACTGCTGCCACATTCCCTGACCTGGAAGGGACTCCTTACCCTGCTCCTGGAGAATGATGTGAGGTGGTATAGAATTCCAAATTTTAGCCATATCCCTGGCTACTGCAAAAAGTAACCCTGTCCTGGCTGGAACCTGGACAAGAAGGTGTCGCAATCACAGTACATAAAAGAACAAGACACCTCGTGAGAGAGATATAACATGTGTCCTGGGTGAAAATACCAGTTAAGTGCTTTACTTACCTAACCTAGAAAGAAAAGGATTATCAAAGAACCAGAATGTAAGCATAGGACTGAAAAATTAGCTGGACTTTTGAGAAATTTGCATCTGAGAAATTGTGCTGATTCCATAATCTTGCGAGAAAATTATCTTAATAGTCATTAATTGCCTATGACTTGCTGTACATGTGTAACTGTGGTTACATTATGAAATGTCAAGAATTGATCTGAGGACAAAAAAATGGACTCTTCTTTATCAACAAATCAAATTATTTCTATCATTATGGATGAAGTCCTGTGAAGCCCAATTCTGAAAATTTTCATGTGCTGGGATCCAACACTTTTCTATGTAATACAAATATATCTGTATCATATATTTCTATGAAATATATGGAGTAAGAAATAATTTCATTGTATTTCTATACCATAAGAGCACAGCAGGTGACCTCCTGAAGGGAATATCAGTGAACCAAATGAAGCAGAAGAATGTTCCAGTCATGCTCCATGTAATAGTGGCCATTAGCCTGGGGAACAATTATCTCTTTTAATCCTTAACACTTAAATTTGCAGAAAATATCTGGCATTTAAGAATATCAGTGTGTGAAAAGAAACCAGAGAGCAGACTATGGCGAGAGAAATGGAAAAGTCCATTCCATTTATGCAGCATCACTTTACCATTATATTGAATAAAGTGCATTTTAATTTTTAATCAACTTTGAGTCCACTCTCTATTGTAACTCAGCACAAGATAAATGAAACAATTACTGTATTGCAAAGTGACCCTCTCTTGAAAAGACAATTGTGCTATAAATCCTGAGTGCATGCTATGTAAACCTACTTTTGTTCCTAAACTCAGCCCTTTCCATGCTCTCTGTCTGTAATATACTTTTCACCAATTTACCCACAGTAGTAGCTGTGGTAGTAGTAACCAAAAAAGACAATTCCTTGTGAAGATATTCAGATAGTAGGTATTAAAAAGAGGGCTTAGCAGAATTCATTAACATATGGACTTTGAGTACCTTTACATAATCTCTGCAAGTTTGTCTGCCTCCTGCTACACTTCACTCTGGATTTTTTGTAGGTAATATTACAAAATACATTTGCACACCATGTTCTGTACACTGATTCTCCCCTAACTGCCCTCAGGTGTTTCAAATGCAGATTTTAGCAGTGCAAAGCTCCCTGAAATAAAAAAAAAAGGTTTCTGTTAATATGATCTTTTTTCTATCTGCCTTCTGAATAGAGAAGCTCAAAAAAATGCAAAGCACTTTGTTTTAGTTTGGGGGTGAATGAAGATAAATACTTCAGGTTTTAAAATTACATAACATCTTGGGAAATTTTACTGAGCTTTCCTCTGCAAGCTTTTCTAAATTTCCCTTGCTAAAACTGGGGATTAACAGATTATTATTGACTCTTTGTTTTACTGCGTATAAAACTATAAGTATTTTTTATGTAAAATGAATATTCCCAGAAGCTTTAGTTTCAACACACAGTTGTTTTTATTAGTTTTCTTTTAATGCAAAATTGTAAAGATAGTCTCATGAATAAATGTTTGTCTTATGATCTGGGGGATTGAGATTTAGAGTCAGACTACAGCTTTCTGTGAAAATCTGAGCAAATCCATTAAACTGTCTGGGCTTCTGTTTCCTGTTTGTATCTTTTGGATAGTAGTTGCAACTTCTTCTGTGTTGATGCATCAACAGTATAGCCAAAAACCAAGTTTTAAAAAAATAATAAGTATAGGTAAAAACAAGGATAAAAACCTACACTTTTAAAAAATTTTTTTTGGGCACTTGTGTACTGTGTTTTGAATCTTTATATTGTGAAGTTCTTCTCTGTAGCCAAAAGGCATGGAAAACTCATTTTAGGTCATTTCTTTCTCAAAGAAACTAAAATCTTGAACTTTCATATAACTTCAGACACCAGGGCTGTAAAAAAACCCACTACCTGTGACTATAATTGTAAGGAAATTTTATTGTTGGTGTCAGTGTTACTTGTTCATGATGTGCACATATAGTCTGACCTTATCATTCTTAGAACCTGTGAGAATAGCTATCATATAAAAAATGTGTTGAAAGTACTCTGCTCCAAACCGGCTATGGCAATAGAGCCACTGAGCAAGTCCTGAAATTTGTAATTTCTTCCTTTTAATTTAGTTAGTAGAAGCAGAAATATATATATTTTTTTTATTATTTTTTTAAATTTTTTTTTTTTGGCAGTGTGGCAGGATGATTCCCCCTCCTTCCTCCCACTGAGGTGCATAGATAAGATAACCTCTGGCATAACAACTCACCAGGGGGTCACACCCTGGCACCAGCAGTCTTCCAGACCCCATGCCAGGAATCTGGAGGACAGATGGGAGAAGAGATTAAAAAAAAATGTGTCCGTGACAGAAGGCATGTCTTTTGTTCTATAAAAGCATCACCTATGTACCACAAAATCAGAAGTTTCTCTTGCACATTCTACGAATGTGTGGAGATAATTTCTCCCCAAGGAATTCGCAAACCTTGTGGTAACTTCTCTGGAGATTGAGAGACTGTAGGACCCGATGTATGTGGACATCCTTCGACAATTGGATGGTGAGATACATTGAATCCTAATTATACTATTTTTTCCGCTAGCTGTATTTGTAAACGTGCACTGTATAAGTTATACTATTAATAGTTTTCTCTTTTTCCTGTGTAGTAATATTCTGTTTTAAGTCTCTTGTCTGTTCAATTGGTGTCTCTTGAATAAATGATTTATTCTATAATACACCGAATCAGCCATTATTAAAAGAACTTGCGAATGGAAGTGGGTTCTGGGGTGCAGGCCGCCTCAGTAAGTTACTATCTATTGCTATAGGCCTAAGCAGAAGTAGAAACTTATTTAAACCCCATAATATCCATTCATAACAGGCAGGGAAGAAACCCTTCCAAACCACCAAAACCCTCAGCATTGTTTAGAAACAAACTCCTTTCATGGATAACAATGTAGCAGTTCTAGTAGAAAAAAGCAACATCTCCACCCAACTTAAAAAAACCCCAACCAAACGCCTTGACTTTATTTCTGTGGTGCTTAACCTCGCAACAGCAATATGTGCCTTGTGATCAAAAGGTGTGTTTACTGTAAATCTCTAACAGATTATGCAGGCTTTTCTGTTTCCTGCAGCTCCTTGGAATGCAGAAACATGTTCCTTTCTTTGTCTGAGCAACTCTGATACCACAACTCCCTACTGGCACTCTGTAAATTTGCTGCCCACAATAGTAGAATAATTTCCAGATGGCACTATTAGTTTCCAAAAACTTTAAAAAATTGTTCTAATGAGGTCTATTAGAGGTTTCCCTCCTCTATAGCTACACTTATCTTCATAGGAATTTTTGTGTTACCTCTTAAGTTAGAGCAGTAAGAACATACCTTAGATGTTGTAACCCTGGAATTGAAAGCATATTTCGTTCTGGCATTTTTCAGTCCCTGCTTGTCCTTTTTTTGCACAACATCTGTCAATTTGTCACTTGAAGGGTGTTAAGAAACTCCTATTTTTGTTGGGTTGTTCTTTATAAACAGCCTCTTAAAATCCCAAGTGTCTTCCCTTTTTTCATGAGACGCAATTGATATTTTTCTTCCTATATACATATAAATTTACTGACCACACTTAGGGTTTTTTCCCCTGGTTCTCCTTTACATGAATATAGTGAAATGACAAGATTTTTTCTAGATTAAATGTCTGTAACAATGCAGTGCGACTCTTCAGACAGAGTATCCTCAGACAGCTTCAATATTGTGAGTCCAGACATAAATAACTAGAAGAAGAAAGAGAACATATAGTGATGAAAACAATATTATGTCATTTACAGCAAGCTAGAGAATTCCTGCTTAAAGAGAGCTGCTTTTTACCCAGCTGCCATCAAACAGGTGCCCAGTCTATAAGAAATACCAGCAGAAATGCTACACCAGAGGCAGCTCTAATCTAGTTTGTTTAAGCGTAGAAAATGAATACATGGCAGCCAAGCTTCCATGAAAGTTTTGCAATGCATAACTGGGATTCTGAGTACTGAGGAGGTTCAGTCTTGACCCCAGCATACCCACAGGCAAGATTACACCTAAATCACTTACACTGACCTGCGCTGGAATCAAAATTTCTTTTGCTGAGTACCTAAACCAAAGATGCTGGAAGAAAAAGTAAATGTACCAGACCATGGAGTTGCTTGATAGATGCAAGGAACAGGTCAATGCCAGTTAGCAAAGAAAGTGGAAAATGAACCTAAACCAAATTTAATTTGAAAGTGTGGTCTGATGAGGTAGGGACAGTAAGGGCACAATTTCACCCACAGTCTACAACACAGATACAATACCCTTGTGGATGTCAACAGAAACTGTGCAGTTGATCAGTGTAACACAAAGCTTTACAACCTGAAAAAATAGTTTTACAGGCAAATCTTTCTCACTTGCTAATATCTCTTTAGACATAATCACGTCCATCTCAGCTACTTGAGGATTCATGCAGTATACTCTGATCTTAGTTCTTTGCTCTATTTGGGGAATTTGATCATGATAACCAAATGAAAGAATTATGCCTTTGTTGGAATGCATCATTACTTTCCATTCTGTTATGAAAGAGGAAAAACTGTGTCAGTTCTGCAAGAAGAAACTGGGATTCATTGTGGTTCTTAAAAACATTAAAATAAGTAGTAGATAATATTTTTGTCTAATGTTAATTTACACTTGAGAGTATAGAAACATTTTGTTTATTGCTGAAAACCTAGCCTAAAAGACATGGACATCCTATATATACATGACAGAGGTATTATATATTCCTTATTAATGTTTATCTTAAAGGTTTGATATGTGTACAGGCAATAACTGAAGTCCAATTTAATTATTAACAGCCACATGAACATGCCAACATTTAATCCAGAATCTCTGTAATTGCATTAATCTGAAAGCCTCAAATATCCTTCATTCTATGCTCTTAAATGTCAGCCTTAGAAATTATTAATGTGTGGGATATGAGGCAATTAAATCTCCAGCTGACCGCAACACTGGATGCAAAAGAAAAACAACAATATCTATTATGCCATTTTGCATCAATTGTTAATATGTTTTACTAAATGAAGAGTACACTTATGGCCTCTACTTGTCCTGAAAATGGATAACCTATCACCTATCCTATAGATAGGAATCTATCACAGTCTATCACCTAACAAATTAATTCAATCAATAAGTACAAAACGAATGAAAAGGACCAAACTTCTTCCTTCACTTGGCAGAAGCCACTGAGTTGTGCCCCTGTAAAGAGAAGCAACATCTTCTGTCTGTTATTAGTGTTTATGCTTCTGCCCTCTCAAAAGAGAAGATTTAGTCACTAAGTTGCATTTAAGGTTAAGTCCAGTGAAAAAAATGAGAGCTGAAACTTAGAATATGTTGTCTCTAATTGTCATATCAAAATGAAAGTAAGTAGAACTGTGGAAAAATTTGAGATGTAAAGGAGGAACAAAAGTATTTTTAAGACTGGAAGATTAAGGATACAAATTCTCTACCTTGTATGCAATAGCACAAGGAATAAATATACTGTGTCCCTTCAGATCTCAAGATAGCTGACCCTTATGTACTGAACTGTTGAAAGAAAACACTCATGCCATTCTGTCAGATCAAAGTCCAGCCTTGCCTCTGTTACTGCTATGAGGTAGCACTGTTACTCATTTTCTGTAGTCAAGTATTAATTAAAAGACTAATGCAAAGACTGACATAAAATTATTGCTAAGGAAAAGCTTAGCATCTTAAAGAACATGCCCAAAGGGCTTTCTAAATACAAGGATTCTGCTGGACTTAATAAATTGGAGGCTATTTGACACAACCTTTAAGGAAACCCCCCTTATCAAGATCATTTGGAAGCTTTACAAGGCAAAGTATGAGAGGGAAACTGACTCTTTAAAATGACAAGTGGGTGAAGTATCAAAGAATGTTGGAAAATAATTAAGTGGAGCAGAATAAATATGAAAATGTGAAGAATAAACTATATAAGAATATAGTTCTGAGAGGAAGGGTGTAAGGGAGAAATGTGACTGAGAATCTTAAGCAGAGTGAATTTTCACAATCATGGGAGAAGAAAGAATAAAAAATGTTGATGAGTCACTCTGCAGAGTCACCAGTACAGTAGGATTTGGGGGTTCAATATGACTTGGTGATACAGTGGGGCTGTGACAAAGTGAAGGTGGTTCTGCACAGATGCACTGGAGTAAATTACAACTAATCTGTGTGTTTATGCTTTCAAGTATATCAGAAGAAATTTTATTGAATAAACAACTCTGAACCTCTTGTACCTTTATTTTGTTCTGCGATTAGTTCAACGCTTATTGCAAACCTATCTGATCTCAATTTTTGTTTACTCTTGTATTTTGTCATTATGACACTTGTAATTATAGGCTCTTGAGTTCTTTCTCTTGTTGTTTGCTTTTCTGCTAAACACAATATTAGCCCTTCAGATATCCATTTATTTCTACTAGCTAGTTATGAACCACTTATTGGCTGTGTCACAAATGAGTAGTCTCTAATTAGCCCATCCATTAATTGTTCAGATTCCTGAAACTTTATTTAGACTACCATTGCATAGTCAATGGTCAGTGACACAAAACATGAGAACATCTGAGTTTTGTGTGAAAAAACCCCAGTCTTGCTCAAATGGTGTAGAAACCTTACACAAGAAGGGTCATCAGGCAGGACTACTACCTTGTACACCCACAGCTTCCATCTCACTTCCGCCATCTGTTAAATGCTGCCAGCCACAGCTGAGTCTGGCACAAGCAGTTGCAGGGTGACAGAGCCTGTGGTGCCACGCAGAGTATGTTCAAAGCAATCAGAAAACAGGTTCTAGGGCCAAGGCCCCAAGATCTTATGACTGTCACTGGTAATCCAAAGCATAGGACATTTCCATGCTGGGAACAGTGGTAGAAAAGTATGCCTTTTGCAGAATATGGATCTTTTAAAGTAATACAAATCGTTGAAATTTTGCAATCTGACTTATGTTGTTGCTGAAAAACCCACAATTGCAAAGATAGAAGTTGTTTACTTCTATTGTGAAATAGAGGACTCAACGGGATCTTATTTTTTACCGGTAGTATTTCTACAAGAAAAAACATGGAATTACCTTGACTGTTTCCTTTCAGAGCAAAGGAGTGAGTGGCTTCATTATATTGACTTTTGACAGATAACTTGACTATAACTATTGAACATCATCTGGCATAAAAATGGTTAATAGATTGACACATGAAGCTAAAATGTGATGATGCTATTTGAGGTAAGTCATAAAAATACAGATGTTACAGATGGAATGACTATGGTGTAGCTGGTGTGAGCTGTCCAGAATTTATATAGTTGTTTAACACTGATAGCACTGCTTCCCTTTAACTTTTCCAGGTATATACTTTATAACAGATACAAAAGGTGGTTTACCTGTCTTAAATTATCTGAGAATTTATGCTGGATTTAATGGCATTAGGTTTACTGTCTATCTCTTTGTTGTTCAGACTGTTTTTTTCTCACTTGCTATGGATCTCATGTTTGCTTTTCAATTACAGATTTCAGGGAATGGTGGTTTATCTTTGAATGTGACTCAGCAATTCATGAATACATAACCTTGCCAGAACAGCTGGAGCATGTCTCTTACCTGCTCTGTGGGATGTGCTAAGGACTTTTTTCACAAAGTGAGAATTTGTTAAAGTGTGACTCCAATGCAGTAAAATCACCATGCAGAACTGACCTTGGAGGCAGTATTTTAAAAAATTTGTTAAGTCTTTAATGATTTATCTTGTTCTGAAGGCCTTTAGAAAAGACCTGGTCATCTGAAGATAACCAGAACTCTGTCTTGAACATAGTTATTTTAAATTTAGTAACATCCTGTTCAATAGACAGTTGAGAACAGCTGAATTGAGAACATTTCACAAGGAAAGGCTCTAATTTTTCAGGAGTTATTTTGGCATTGTTTGACAGTATTTTTCCTTTCACCAGTGAATTTGCAATGGACGTGGCACAAGATGTTGCTTGTGCTTACCCAGCACCTGAATCCTGAATTGACATTGCTTAAAGCCAAGCTTGAATGGCTTCACTGCCACTCATACCTGAACTTACTGCAATTAAGACCAAATTTTTCATTTATACAAGAGAGATTTAATGGTGTCACTGTCAACTATCAGACAGATCTGTTAATAAGGCATTCCCAGCATTTCCTGTAACCTACCATAGGTATCAAAAATGAACTTGTTCTGAATTGCGAGTATCTTTCAGTCATACTCGGATAGCTCCACAGACATGTCTCGGAGTGTAGGTGACAGCAGGATCAAGAATTTACCAGCAAAAAGTCTGTCCTGCTGAAAACTTGTCTTTGGCTATTTTTGCAGTTTTTCTTCTCCACCTACAAGAACATTGCTTCTCCTGAGTGGTTTATTGCTACCAATAAGGAATGCCGCAGGAGGTTGCGTATGCCAGATTCCACTTCGGCCAAGATAACTTACATATCTGCCATTGTCATCTCTCTGTTACAAGAGACAAAAGGGACTTCTACCTTCCATTGTCACCAACATCACCAATATCAGTATTAGTATTATCATCACTGAAGCTTTTCAGAAGGTCAGGTTCAAATCTAAGCTTTTTTCCCAAGGCAGTAAAGCAAATTGGACTGATGTCTCCAGCAAAAACTGGGAATGCAGAATATCTAGTCTTAGCAAGCTGTTCCTCTCCTTTTGTAGATTTAGGATCTGCATATAAGCCAAGAACACTTTTGATGGGAGAGAGCATGGTAAGCAAAGCAAAGGCAAACTGACAGAACATAAATAATATTTGGAAAGTTATACTAATTCTCAAAACCCAAGAATGAATGAAAAAAAATAAGTCCATGAGTGATACTTTTTAAACCTAGCAATTTTTAGGCCAAGCTGTATATGATTTGTGAAGATTTGAGTTTGCAATGCTGTTGGTATTTTCAGCAGCTCCTGCTAACATTTTAATTAAGGGTAGAAGTGTGTCTAAGTAAATTGGTTTAGGTGAAATAGCGGCTTACAACACATACATGAGAGGAGACAAAAATATGACTTCTAGACACAGACTCCAGGAAACTTTTCCATCCATATTTTACATTGGAAAACCTAAACACAGCTTAAGATTTACATTTTTAAATTTTACCAGGTTTTTTTTTTTTTATGTAGTTCTCTGCAAAATTTGGTGAGTTTTTTCTTTTTCTGATTGTGAATCTATGACTGCAAATAAGGAGTAGCAAAGTAGAAAGTTGAGCTTTATATCAACTCATAATTGGAAACAATTGAGTCGTCTACAAATCTCCATCAGGCTGGGGCAGAGATAATACAGTAAAAAAATGTCATTTTCTTGCTAAGGGTGAATATACAAAGATTTAGTTGGGAATAATTTCACTGAGCAAAGTTTAAAAATACTGTACATTTTGCCAGGTATAGCTATCATACCTATAGATCTCATTTGTTTCTGTTTTGGATCTTCAGCAAAGATATGTCATATTATTAACTAGTTTTTAATATATTTCAGAATGGAAAAGTTGTTCAAGTACTTTTTATTTAAATGCTCCTTTTTTATAGAACAAAGGCTTAATTTCAACACCAGAGTACATCAAGTAATGTCTCTGATGCCATTAAAACACATATTTTAATGTAATTGCAAGGTAGACTAAAAGTAGCAGAGGGCATGCATTAGTAGAAGTACCTACTGCAAGCAGCCCAAATAATAGAACACCTAAAGGTAATTGCAAGGGAAATGAATCCATGTGAGAAGTAAAATACTTAAAGCATTCCCTGGTGTGAAAGTCCTCTTTAACTGTAATGGTGCTAGCAAGTGCTCCTGTAGTACTTTCTTATTCTGTATATTTTCTACCATCAGATAAGATAAATGGAAATGTCTTTTTGTTCATTGGCAGTATTGTCCCTTCTGACTGAAACATTTTATTCAAGTCTGAAATTTTAACCCTGCTGACATGAAATCATAGTTTTCTGTCATCATGTCAGTGACCCACATTAATGTTATAGAAGTGTTGTAGAGCAGCAGCACCTGAGTTCTAGTTTTTGTGAAATAAACCTTTGTGGAAATTGGGCCAACAGCATAAATTTAGCACAGACCTTACTGCTAATGCTTTGTCAGAAAAATGCTTATCTTGAAAGCATACTGCATGACACAGACAGGCCATGAAATACCTGGAAGGATTAATTTTTTTTGCAAACGACTTCTAGTATAACAGCATGATGTGAAAGGGTGTTCTGGGGAAATTTACTTATGTCACAAAATAATTCATTTTTAACAATTTAAATTACACTCTTTGTAGAGTTATGTTATATTTAGTAATAAAGAAAGTTATACAGTACGTGGTGAATTATGAAGATGATTTTACTTCCTTTGGTCACATGAAGTAGATCTTATACAAACAAACATTTCAACAAATACCAGAGTTGTTATTGGGCTGTAGTTGTTATTCAGATGAGTGCGATCCTTTGAATGTAGGCAAGATTGGAAAGATCATAAAGACCTAATTTTACAGTTTTCTTCTAGCACTGACTCTTCAGCTTCAAATTTCTAATTTCTGTTCCCTTTTCCCTTAAGTCTTATAGCTACCTTCTCATAGCTACCTTCATAACATGAGTATGCATGTTCATAGCACTTAACAACTGCAATAACATTTTAAAAATCCCAAATGAAAAGAGTTATTATGCACTCCTTATTTACCTCTGTGTGAGCAGAAACCAGTTCTCTTACAGAAAAATGTGGTTTGTATTTGGCTTCCTCCTTTATTCTTTATCAAAAAGTCTTCTCTGCTGCTAAACAAATCAGCTTACTATAGTATCATTTGCAATTCAGGTGATTTCTTGCAGAAATGCTACTTTTCTACATTACCTAGTATATCTGTTTAACATATTGATGATAAGGAAGTTCTGACAAGTTCAGAATGAAAAGTATGAATATCTCTTTTTTATAATCTTTTGTTTACTTTCTTTTTCCAAGTGAAATGTTTCCTCACCACACAAGTCAGCAATAGACACATGTGGAATTCACAGAATATGAATCATGAAACGGTTTCTGTGGGAAGAGACATTAAAGATCATCTAGTTTCAATCCCTGCAATCATGAGCCTTCCTCTAGACCAGGTTGCTCAAAGTCCCATCCAACTTTCCTTTTCCGTTTTTTTTTTTGTAGGTCCTCTAGGCAGGGGAATTAATCTACTGGTAGATGGAAATGTATTCAAGTTCACAGCAACAGACAAGTGGCAAAATGATACTCCTCCTATATATTTTCTGTTTTAAATTCTGAATTTTGGTAGCCTGTGTCCTGAGCTGAAAGTACCATGAGATCCTACTGAATGGGAGACCCTTTCTACTTTACCTGTTACAGCTGCTTGAAGAATCATCCCAAAGCTGGAAATTGGCCTGAGCATTTTCCTAATGGAGTAAACTGCATGCAAATCTCTTCATTTTCCAGCACAAGGCATTATTCTGTCAACACCTGACTTAGTTCACTCTTTAAAAGGCTGGAAAAAATTTTGCTTAAATAGTGAAAGAAAAACAATGAGAATCTTAGGGTGAAAGGGGTATGAAAATCATGTGCTTTTTTGGTTCGTTTAAATCTGTGGAACTCTGCTGCTGTCCCTGGTTACAATTCCCCAGATAAAATAAACAGAATAGTTCCTCTGCTTTGCCTAGCTGAACATCTGGTCCAAGATTTTGCTTTGTAAAAGAAGTAACAGACAAAGAGTGTTTCTCTTATTACCATTTGTGGTTTCCTGGTGTTTTATGAAACAAGATGCAGCTGAAAGTAGTAACTGCTTTTAAAAGTCACTCTGTACAGATTGGTACACTTTCTATTAGAATTAATTAAATTAAAAACAAATATTACAATGAGTTAATAAACTCAAAATCCAGGTAGTTCTAACTGCTCTGTGTATGTAATTTTGCAAATTTGTTTCTCTAAATATACAGGGTAGGATAATCAAGAGTGAGTTAACAGTAGACCTGTGAGGGGGTGAGGAGGGGCTGGGCTGACAAGTGAAGGACTTGGAGTGAGGTGAACATGAAATCACAAAGGTAGAACTCCAGCAGGCCACTTCCTGCACTTTTGTATAAGCAAGAAAGCACCTGTTCTGGGGCAAACACCACCACCGTCCCAACCCTTTCTGACAAACCAGCATGCTGGGGTGCCTCTCTGAAGTGCCTGCACACTAATGCATATAGCATGGGGAACAAACATGAGGAGATCTTTGTGCAGGTGTAGGGCTACAATCCTGTTTGGATCACAGAGGCTTAGTGGGATGTCTTCAGTGACTGGAGTGTTACAATGGAGGGATATATGGTTTTCAGGAACAACAGGCCTTTATGTGAGAGAACAGCTGGAATGCATGGAGTTCTGCCTTGGGATTAATAAGCCAACTAAAAACTTATGGGTAAGGATTAAAGAGTAGATCAATATGGGTGTACTGTCTGCTAAAGCCACCTGATAAGGAACAATAAGTGGCCAAGACCACTGGACCTCATGGATGACTTCAGCTACCCTGGTATCTGCTGAAGGAACAACACAGCAGGACGGAAGCAATCAAGGATACATAGAGAATCCATAACAGCTTCCTGACCCAAGTGACAAAGAAGCCAATGAGTTGAGATGCTCTGCTGGATCTCATGCTCACAAACAAGAGCTCATTGGAATTGCAAAGGTTGGAGGTGGTAGTGGCCATGAGATGTTGGAGTTTGGAATTCAGAGAAGAGGGAGTACAGCAAAAAGCAAGTTCACAGACCTCAAGTTCAGAGAGCAGATTTTGGCCTCTGTAAGGATCTGCTTGGAAGAGTCCCATGGCATATGGCTGTGAAGGGAGGAGAGGCCCAAGAAAGTTGGTTTGTATTCAAAGCTAACCTGTAAGTCCTGTCAGGGTGATTGGACATTGCAACAAGTTGCTCTGAGAAAATGAGTATCTCCATTCTTGAGGATATTCAAGAGGAGTCTAGACACAATCTATGTGTCCTACTTAAGCAGTGGTATTAGATAAGGTGACCTCCAGAGGTCCCTTCCAACCTCAGCCATTCTTTGATTCTAGAATTCTGAGATTCTGTGAGCTGATACATAAAGATTAAGAAACAGTTTACTTGACCTACATTTTGAAATATACTCAAGATGGCATGCAGGATAATAAATTTAATAAGACAAATATCAATCTTACTTAAACTTTCTACACTATTACCTTCCAAGGTATCCTTTATACTTGATATTTGGATGGTTTTATGCTAAGAATTAGTAGCTATTCCTAAAAGACAAAAATGTATTCATAATGTGTAGCATCTAGACAAAGTGATCTATTCTGTTTTTAACACAATTTATCCTCCAAATGAAATTGAAGCAGAGAGATAATCTGAAGGTAGAACTACAGCTGTGTTTGGTATATGGCTAATCAAAGAAAGAAACTGTTTGCTTTGATTCTTATCCTGCTGTCCTGTAAAGAATTAATGTGAGCAGATGACACTCTGAACATTTACTTTGTAAATGGGGAAATCACGGAAAAAGAAAAAGACAAAAATCACCATAGCATAATCACAACTCCCCCTGAAAAATGGAGTAATCTAAACAGCAACATATTTCCTTAGGTTTCAAGGTTAAAAAAAAAAATATTATATCTTAGCAGATTTACTAGTGCTCTTTATTATCTGTTCATGACCAAGATTTCTCGTATGTAAAAATTCACCTTTAAATTACATAAAACATTCCTTCCCAGTGAAAATGATTCCAGAAACCTGACAGTAGTAGCAAAGAATACCTGTGTCCCACTTCTACACAGTGGACATATGAATAGACACTGATAAAGCCAAACTGAACTTTTCTGTTAATCCTTCCTGAGGCATTATATTTTTATTATTCAAACTGGAACTGTGCAGTCTCCTAGGTACAAAGGTCTATTATTCTGTGCATATGTTTGTGTTTGCGTATGGATGTAAATATATAAATATATAAATAAACCACAGAAGAAGCTAGGACTCACTCTTCCAAAGACTAAATGTTCCAAAATTATTTGGCAGTCGGTAGACCAGAATCCGTGTGTTTTTTAATTTTTTTTTTTTTTTTTTAAAGAAATGAAATGTTTAAAAACAAACAGTTTCACTGTCTGGAGAATATGATCTCATTTCCAAGATGTGGCAGAGAAATGCATAGATGCCTGTAAAACCTATTTTTGGGCATTTATGTACCAGTGAAAGGTATAGAACTGTAAATCCAGAAGGAAATTAGAGCCCTAGTACAGATAGGCTAGCAAGGTTTTGAGTAGAAGTAGCTCTATGTTGTCATGCACTCTGTTCTATGAACTGTATTGGTTTTGCACTTATTTCATCAAATACATGCCTGATTTTTTTTCCAGAAGGGCAATAGATGATGAAGGCAGAGTTGTAATAGAGGGATTCATGCAGCCTGAACTCCTGGCCACAATATACCTGTCAGGCTCCTGAGGGCACTATTAGGCTACATTAGTCCTGATCAGTACACATTATTGCCATCAAAATTTACAGTTTTTTCTGTGACTACAAAGGAAATTCTGGCTCCTTCACTGTTCCATAACTATTTTGGAGAGCCAGAGACCATCTGGCAGAGCAAGAGAAGAAACAGGTGTGACAGGGGCTGCGGACGTGGGCTCTGTCTGGTCTGAGATTGAAGAGAATTTAAGAGCAAGGCCTAAGGAGCACTGTTACCAAGTGCTCTTTGTTCATAGCTCAGACTGTGCCCACGGCTGGGCTCAAAGTTGCCCTCATCATCAGTGTAGGTTCCTGATGCACCTGACATGAAGGTGTTACTCTCCCACAGCCCCAAAGCCCTCAGTCTCTGCACCTGAGGGCTCAGGTCCTCACACCAGGGCGGTTGCTCCCGGCTCCACAGATGTTCCCCTCTGGCAGCCAGGGCAGTTCATGGTCTCCCTTCCACTCCCCCTGGCCCCCCACCATGGCCTGCCAGTGCTGTGGAGGGCAGTTTCCATTCTCAGGGGGTTTGCAAGCAGCTGATGATCCCTGCCTGGAGAGAAGCCACAGGATTCCACAGGTGACAAGTGCAAGATGAGTTTAATTTAGGCACCCAGGCTGAACTGGTGCTGTTTGTCAGCCATAAGGACATGTCACCCAGCCCATGGGTGGATTAAGACCCTTGTTCAGAGTATGGGTGTTAGAAATAGCAGCCTGCAGAAGGTCTGTGGAGTGGGATGGGCTTCGGGCGACAGTGGCACACAATGCCTTGGAACTGAATATTTTCATACTTGTGCATGCTGAGCTGCCTTGGAAGGTGAATGGTGAATTGCTCTTTCCTTCATTTATGGGGAGAAAAAGTCATGACCAATGTAACTGGACTTTATTATTTTTTTCTGCTAGGAGACGTAATAAACCTTCTGCAGTAGGTCAAGTGCAGCTCCTGAGAGCAGCTCCTGGGGCTGGCTCCTGTAAAGCCTAAAATCTTCTCACTCAGCAGTGTGGTCAGAGTCGTCCATCATGCTGTGAAGCCTAGAAGACCCCTAATACACAGAAAACAGAGACAAGTCCCCCTTTAAGATCAGTTTTCATGCTTTTTGCAACAATGCAGAGAACTGTTAAACACTGCAGATATCTCTGAACTATTTGTCAGGGATGAAATTGCGACTTTCCTGTACCTCCACCTCCATTATTACGCCTCTAAGAGAAGCAGAGCTTGAAAAATATGTGAAACTTTTTTTTTTGCTGCACCATAAAATGTCTTAGCTCCGCTTTAATTTTATCCATGGTTATTTACAATAAAATTACTTTCATCTACCTATAAATCCTTACCTGGCACATTCTTTCTCCAAATTGCTTTATTAATCCTTAGTTATTATTAATTATAAATGGCACAAACAGCACAATCATTTCCTTAACTCTGGCCAACAGCTGGGCATTAATGGACTGCAAAGCATGACTTTGGTATCTGGATTTTATTTCTCCTCTGCATTACCAATGTCACATGGTTGCAGAAGGCAAAATAACGAGGAGATCTATTTCTGAGTGTCGTTTTTAACTATATTGAGACAATGTTTTATTATAACTATAATGGATTAAAACTCATGGTACATTCTGAAATAATGCAGGCAGACAAAGCAGTTAACAGCTTTGTATTCACAATTATTACTTGGGCTTTTTTTAAAATAATTTTTCATAACCCTCTAATGTAGGTGTAAGTTTACTTGTCTGCTACTGGCAATATTGGTCTCTCTGCCAGGTTTGTGGGACCCACAGATAATATAACATGTGAAACAAATTGTGTAACTTCCCTGCAGTGACCACTGATCTGGCAAAATATTTTTTAACAGTGCAAGATCCTTGTAATTGCTTGTTTTGGGAAGACCATGATTTTCCCCTGGATACTCTTCATGCACTTGCTGACTGTACTTTTTTGACTTCTTTTAGCCACCTTCTGGAAGTCTTATTAATGAGAGAAAAGTAATATAATTTGAGGACCAGAGATGGAGGAACTTTCAACTTCTACATCTCAATAGCAAGCAGAAGAGTGGGAGTATGCTGATAACACTGCAAATATTTGAAATATTTGCATTTTGCTTATATCACAAAATGAGTGTTTTTAACCTGAACAACAGTGTTATTACTTTTAATAATATGTTGCACCTAGACTGTTAACCCACAGGGTAAAAGTGAGATGGGTTTCCCAGCTGATATTACCATATTCTCAAGTTCATAATATATCCTGCTTCAAAACACAGAAGAATTAAAGAATTCTGATCTCCTTCTCTGCCCAAGCATTTGTCAACGGTGCCTTGGAAATTTGAGAAAATGACCTACTTCTGAATTAAATAAATGCTTTATAATTGGATGTGGAGTTTTGCTAATGTAATGAGGACAAAGGATATAAAACTGTACAAAACAGAAAATGTGTCATTTAGTGAGATATGAATGTACAATGCAAATGTAAGAACAATGGCCCAAGGATTATGAAAGTGATCTGATGAAAGAATTATAATGGAATCTCTTATAAAGGGGTTTGTGTTATTGACATCTTACACATTTACATAAGTGTTCAAGGAAAGGAAAATGAGGGCTAGTCCATGTAAAAGAGATCCAATTCAGGAAAAATGAGAAAACACAGTAGGAAAAAAAATTATTAGAATCTGATGAATCACTAAGATATAGGAACTGACTATCAAAACTTATATTTCTTTTAGACAAGGAAACTTAACATTTTAGAATAATTTTTTAAAACTTCCCTATTTCATCAATTCTTAACTAAGCTAATAATTTTTATATTGGTTCAAGAAGCAGGGTTTCAGACCTAAGGTTAGAATAAAGTCTACTGTTGCCCCCAGCTACTTGTGTATTTTTTTCTGGATTTAAGATTCTCATTCCTAAGGTCTAAGGGGTACGTCCTTAGTGGTAAGATAAAGATTGCTGGTGATTTGTTGAAATATTATAATAATGGGTTACATGTGCCAATACAGCTCACACAGTGGATGAATAAATACTATTTAAATATTGTCAACAATGTTAACATTGTTAACAATGAAAGTTAATTTATGCAGTGTTTTAGTTCTTCCTACTTTTTAACCATCTTTGCTAATGCAGTCTTGGAAAAGTAACCCCTCTAAAAAATCCCAAACAAAATCATCTTCTCTCTTCTACCTACAAATTAGCAGATTGCCATTCACAGAAGTCAACTGTGTTATTAGAGTGCCCAAATATTCCATCCTCCCAACACTCCTCATTCTATTTTGTATATTTTGAATTGTACTTTTCTATGTTTTAAAATGTGCTGCAGATTGAGAGGTTCTGAGAACAGAGTCACTTGCTAGCTCTCTGTCTGCAGTAAGACAAAAGCTCCTATAAGGACCCAGACCTTGAACCAAGCA
This sequence comes from Orthonyx spaldingii, assembly GCA_013397795.1. NCBI lineage: Eukaryota > Metazoa > Chordata > Aves > Passeriformes > Orthonychidae > Orthonyx > Orthonyx spaldingii. The sequence continues at coordinate 166,984 of VZTJ01003410.1, read as the reverse complement.
TACACACTCATGCACTAAAAAGCAGTTACTCAATGTAACAGTACTTCATTGTAACATATATTCATGTGCATTATGTACTTTTTGGCTCAATTTTTGCTATTTGAAATGGGCCTAAAAACATTTACTTACACCTTAGATGGGGTTCTTGTGTTAAATTGATCTATTGCATCTGGAAAGGACCAAATCTTAAGAGAGAAAGGTAGGATCAGACGGACTACAGCTACACATCAGATTCCTTTTCAGTATACACAATTCCTGATTTTGAAAACTAGGAATAAGCTTGATGCTTTCAACCAAGCTGAGCCTAAAAATGGAATTTTTTCCCCAGCTTTTTAAATCAACTCAAGCTACATAGGAGAAAGACCCTTCTTTCTACATAGAGCCCTGTGTTCCATATTCTAAACTGTCAGAAACACTTAACTTCATGCTGAAACATTTTATACCTACTCTGTCCCTCTCTTGATATTTGCTGTTGTGAAAAGGAAAGGACAAGTAAGGCAGTTGAAGCCCATCCAGCTCTACCCCCTGCCATGGGCAGGGACACCTTCCACTCTCCCAGGGTTACCCTGACACCACCCACACACACAAACAAAAAAAGGAAAAGAAAAAAAAAAAAAAGAAAAGAAAGAGAATCTTTTCAATTATAAATAGTGAATTCTAAGAACAGCTGCAACATGTTTCTGAATGCTTTCCCTTCATGCCTTGAGCAACCAAAAGGATTAATTCTGGGTAGTTATTTAAATATAGTTACTTGCTTAAAATCCTCTGCCAAGATCAGAGAAAAGGGATTAGGATTAAACTGTTCTAATCAAAAGTAGTGTGGGTTGGTTGATTTTTTTTTTCCCTGATATGAACTCTATTGCTTCAAGAAACAAGTATTAACACTGTAGGGACTTCAGTGTTATATAGTGCATATGTCTCAGTGCCAATAAATACTAAATACAGAAAAAGGTTTTTATTTATTTCTTTTTTCGATAGATGTCAGTGGATGTATTAGGGGATGTTAGGGATAGTAGTAAAATACCATATTGCAAAATAACATCAGTACTAGGTGTGTTTCTATTTTTACCGGTTTGTAGAATGACTTTGGCTTGTTTGACTTCCTTGTAGAAGTCACACAGAGCAAGTGTGGAACTAGCTTCAGTTAGAGCTCATCCTTGCTGTGACTGTAATTGTAATAACAACAATAATCAGAATGTTTTCCTGTCATCTTTACTTTGTTTCTGTAACAGATAAGGTACAACAAAATTGTATATACAAAATATGTCCATGTAAGGATAACATGTTAAGATCATGCTGTCCCTTTGGGTCTTCATGTCCATTATTTTATAGTTTTTTCTCTTTTTTGTTTGAAAATGACTGCTAGTAACTATTTGCAGACATAATGATACTTATGTTTAAATTAAATCTAGGTATTTAGTTAATTTTTATTATTTACTGTGCATGGGTGTGAAAACACATTTTTTAATAAGGCTAAATGGATATTTTAATGATGAGTAGTGTGGACATATTGGTCTAGACTGTACTTCAGGATATACAGCATGTTACAGAGGTCATAGTAGGTTGATAGGTTTTTTCAGTTAAACTGGTTGAACTGCTGCAGAAATCATGTATTACCTATTTCTCTGCAGCATGGAAACCAGGAACAAACTTGTATTTCTGGAACAAATAGAAATTTGTAGTGCTTGGCTACCAAAATGCCATCTCCATTTAGTGTTTCCTGAAAGAAGTGTTATTGCCTTTATTTCTCTAGCCTTTTGCATGGTCTTGCACCCACAGAGGCAGGTGCTAGGGTTGCTTCAGTCAGTTCTTCTACACTTGGAGTGGAGCACTTACTGCAGATTATTTTCAAGTATTCTATTGCCCGTTTATAATCAGAGAATGAATGGTCAATGGACAAAAGTGAAGTGATTGGGGTAGCTGAGCTGTCCTCAATGGTGTCAATGGAGTGAGGAAGGTCCTGGCAGATTTGGTACTAGGATGTAGTCCCTACTAATGTTTATAAGTGTCTTGTCTGATGGTAGGAGATTGTCTGAGAGGGCAGAACTGATGGAAGAGAACTGTAAGTATTTGTGTTGAACATCCATGGGAAAGAGAGAAATTATGCACTCAGTATTGTTCTTTCTTAATTTAATAATTTCTGTAGCTATACGTACTGTGTGGGTACACTGTTAAAAGTACTCTTCCTTTCAGAAATTGACAGTAATCTCACTGAAGATAAATATGAAATATATTCCATCATGTTGCTGAAGCATCTTCTAGTAGTAGATGAAAGTTGGCTCAGATGTTATGGAATCAGATGTTGTTGGGATCATTGTTGATGAGGAAACAGATTGGAAATGAGGTTTGGAAAATATTTCGACAGTCCCATGTAGCCGTTCAGCAGTAGGTTGGAGATAACTTAGATGTTAATTTCTTGGGGACAGAAACTGTTCACACAGAGCATCTTTTTTTTACCTCCTGTTGTCCTCTGTCAAAAGGCCAAAAAAAAAAAACCAAAAAAGTCCAGCAGGATTTCCCTAAAGAATTAAGTGTTATTTGTTTCACAAAAACTGGCACAGACTCCCATTATTTGAATGGTTGGGGAGATGCTCTAGACATATGAAAATTCTACTAGAGAAACATATAGGACATGGTTTAGCTGTTTTGGACTTCCTTTGACAGAGTAACTGATCTCATAATGCATAGAAGATGATGTGTCAATCTGCCCTTCAATGGGAATAAGCACATCTACAAAAGGCTTTTCTTGGGTCAGGTCGTTGTACCTTGCCATGAATTATTAACAGGAAGGTACAGAAATATCTTTGGTCTTCTGGCTTATGCATACACTTTCACTGACTTGTTTAGAAATTAATTAAATCAATTTTTATACTGGATATATTCTCAATATTGCCAAATGCTTTGTTTCATTTTCATGCATACAGATGTTTGAGTCTTAGTGCCTTCTTGCTTGGAGCCAGATGGAACTTATCCAAGATATGACTAGTCCTGCTGAGCCTTGGCACCTGACTGCTCTTATATTGTCAAAAACCTTAGTAGCTCAAGGTCCTTTGAGAGCATACACTGCTCTATTTTCAGACTTTTTGGCAGTGTTTATTCTTTGTGTAGTCTGACCCTAAAGAAAATGTTACTTTTTCCTCACTGGGAATGGAAACATGTAAGTTCTTCTACCCAATGCAGTTGTGTGATTTTTTTATATTTAGATGTGGTGTGAGATGGTGAACTTGTATAAAATTAGACATGATGGGGAATTGTCCTGTGGTGCAACATCCCCTAGTTAATGAATAGGTCCAATGTGGATGCCAATTAACTCTTGAGAATGTTTATATCAATGAGCTCTAAAAATGATCAGTTCAGTGCAGGTCAGACTAACAGATTGTCTTTTTCATAAATCAGCAAGGATTTGCAATTTTAAAACTGCTGCATAAAAATATTTAGTAGTCTAGCTGACTCCTTCAGGTTTGCTTTTATTCTCTTTTAGCCATACCAAAGATGTATCAGAAGTTCTCATGAGGTTACCCTCTTGGTGTATTCAAGCCTCACTGAAACTGAACAGATGCTTTTCAGCTTTGTTGAAGCTAGGTTCCTAGCATATTCATTAGCATTTTACCTGAAAATCCCTTGCCTTTATATTTGTATCTAGGTGACAGTGGCAAAAAATGGGGAATGTAGTCTTTGTTTTGCATGACTTATTTCTTGTTTATTTAAAGCTATAATTTCCTCTTCAGATTTTCTATGCATTGATGGCTGCAGTCCTATAAGCTTCCACCATTGTGAATTACAGGTAGATTGTGTGTGAAATGTTACGAGAGAATGTGGTGTGAGAGCTTAATGTTGAGTCTCAAACCTTTGGAAGCTGTGTTGCATAGATTTTTAGCTGCCTTGCATGGAATGCTTGCTGAATGTTAAAAAGAACATTGTAGCTTGTATATCTGTGTCCTTATTTCTCAACATGATCTTTAATATTCTTCAGGTATGTATGGCAGTACAGGTCAGGCCCAAAGGATCTGATCATTGTTGAGAAGAGTAAATCATGAGATAGTCAATTTTCTGGACCAAGTGGCAGTGTTCTGCCAATAGGGAATACTTTGAAGCTGTGAAAGCTTGTTCTGAAGTGACAGAATCAATGTCCATGGCACAGATTTGAATGCTTTCCTATTAGGCAGTCAGAACTGTTGCTGGAGTACCAAGGGATCATCTTAGCTAATCACTGACATTACCCATGACAGGAGTCTGTGAGGCCATAAATAACTTACCAAGCTATTTATTTGGGAAATATTGTTGGACAGAGTTGTTCTTTCAATGCTTTATGTAGATTCATAGTACTCCTTACCAGAGCATCAGAAATTCAGACAGAGCAGGAGCAGTCTGGGAAACCATTTCCACTGTTGAAATATATCTTTCTTCCTTCATCAAATGCTGCTCTCAGTAACATGGTAAAAACCATAGGGAACCAGTGAGAACAGACTGGATGTCTCATGTATGTTTCAAAAATATCATAATGCATTAACCAGGGTCTGAATGGTGTCTGACCTGCAGTACAACCCCAAAACAATGCTATGTCTCCATCTTATTATGACAAATACAAGTTTCAGCTCATCTGCACAGATGTACCAAGTCCAGTGCTTGCTGGCATTGTTGGATTTACTGTAACTGCCCAAATCACCTATTTCACTATACATGTACATACACAAATCACATTCCACTCCCTGGGTTCTGCCTGAAGGGCCGATGGGATGCCTTGGCAATGGAATGAGGGACTCAGACATAAGCTGCCTCATGTAACCAAACCAATGCATAGAGCCTTCCAGACTCTCCTCTGAAGGGTGGGGAGAAGGGGCATGCTAGTTAAATTGTTGTGGTGCTTGTAGCTTGCAGTATCTTTCCTGAGAACCCCGTGGAGCTTCACTTGTTATGACCTGGTAGATTGCCAGATGGATATACAAATGTGGAAAATATATGTATACTAATCTGTATTTATATAAAATGCACTAGTTTAAAAAATTCTGGCATCATACTCCAACGGAAAGAAGATTTTGTAAAACTAACATTTTGAATTTATATGATATACAACAGAATGATAATGTTGCACTAATAGAAAAAAGGAAAATGATGTTCATGCTATTTAACTAAAACAAGTTAAAATGACTCTAGGAACACCATTGGATAGATTCCCAGTTGGGTTATATTGTTTAGTTCCATTGATTTGAGTGGAATTATTCCATTATAAACTGAGTGAGTAATTCACTAGGATTTAATTTGTGCACTAAAATCAACACACAAAGAAATTACCGTACTTATGTTCAGCCTACTGCTGTAATCATCCAAAAGCCTGTGTAGAAGGCAGGTAGGTAGATTTTCTTTGACATAATTAAAGCAGCATAGAATTTAGTCCATGTATTCACATTGAACGGTACATCTGGGTCATGAAAATCTGATTAAGTTCTCATTTACAGAGATTTTGCAATAGACTGCTGAAGTGCTAGCATCTTATCTTTATCAAAACCTTAAAAAGTATAAAAAAAACCCTAAAAGACACAATAAGTATTTATGTTTATACCAAATAAACATAATTTGAATTAAATTTATAAAGCAATTATATTTATATAATTTATACCATTAATATTTATACTCAATAAATACCTCAAATATGTAATTAAAATGTTTTAAAAGTTTTTTAGGCTTTTCATTTTTTTTAAATAAATGTATTTCTTACAATTCATGAAGGTTTCAATTATTTTTCTTCAAAGAAAAGACTGTCAAAACACAGCATTGAAAAAATTTATTATGTTCCTTTATTCTCACAACTTCCAAATTAATTTATTCAACTATAGGCTAGATCCTTTTCTGTCTCCGGTAAACTTTGGGCTTTTTGGATTCTACCCTGAAGCCATACACATGCTTTCCATTCAATCTTTCTGCTCAAGTTTATGCAAATTTCTTAAGTCATGGGAAAAGCTTACCCTAAACGAGTCTAATTTGACTACGAGCAACTTGCCCATGCCTTCTGTGATTATGTGGACTACTATTTAGTTCAGACAAATATTCCTCCACTGGTTTCTAATGGCTAATTTATGGCCCACTCTGTCCTGAGCAACATACATGATTCAGCACTAGATTTGTCTGTGCTTAAAATACTCAACAATCTCTTTCTGTAAACTTCTGAGGGAAATGAATAAGAACACTAGGAACAGAACCTGTGAAGTTTGGCTTTAGCAAAGTGTCTTTATCTGCTGTCATTGCACTTGAAGTTTTTGCGCTAAGTTTTCTATTAAGACCATTGGTAGAAAATAAACGAACTGTATTTTTAATAGTTGCATTTTTTCAAAGAAATGTTCCACCTCTTTCAGGACAGATGACTGCTTAGTAATGGGTAAGTTTGGAAGGGACAAAGGTGAGGTCATCTGGTCCAACCTCCCTGCTACAGAAACTTAAGAGAGAAGCAAAATTTCATGACTTAGCAAACTGAGGTCATGCACAACTTACTGTTCTGCACACTCAGGAGCAGGCTGGCTGACCCTCAGTTCTTAATACTTATGGAGGAAATATATATTTAGGTGTAGCAAAAGTTAAGCTACCATGTATGTTTACACTAATACAGAAGTATATTTGTGCAACAAATGTATTTAAGTAATAATTGATGCTGGATCATCTTACAATATGACCTTAAAAACCGTTACTGATGAAATGTTAAGCCATTTGTGGACAGAGTCTAACACTGCCACAAAACAAACTACCAATGAAGCCATCCAGAATGTACACTTATATGCTAGATCTCTGCATCAGTTCCAAAGTGTTAAAACAAAGATGAATTCAGAAGAATTTACATATGAAACCTCTCCTTTCAGCCCAATGAAAAAAAAAAATTGCAGCCTTTTTTTGTGACTTACATAATTATCATAGATTTATTATTTTCAAGTACTTATTGGCCTTTGAGGTAATCCTTATTAACATGGAGAAACTATCTGATTGTCTCTAATTTCCTTGTCCAAATGGACTTCTTTCATGCTGGCATCCCTTTATATGGCCATTGGGAGTCTTTTTTTTTCTCTACTTTTTGATTTCTGTCTGGTGTGTTGTGTTTGCAAGACCTGTTGCTTTCCTCACAGCCCAGCAGCTCTCTCGTTTTTCAGTTACTTGCACAGACTTGTGGGATGCCATTATTTCAGCAATGTTCATTCTAATAGAGTTGTTATTCCTATGCAGTGTATGTTTATTTGGAGGCATTTGAATGTAAAGGCCTGAATGTGTCATTTGATCCATACTGCTGGCATCCAGGTTTCACGTGTTTCTAAGCCTATGGCATTCTCTATTCTGAGTTTTATCTTTGATGCACTTGAGATATCCTTGTCGTGTCAGGTTATGTTGAACTTTGCAAATACTGATATTATAAAAGTAATTCTACCTTTGATTTCTGCTTCAGACTTTCCTTTGTGATGGTAATTCTGAGATAGCTGAATGAATTCACTCATTCAAGTTTCTAAACTTTGATGTAAATTTCTTGTTTCGTATGAGAATTTTCCATTGTCCTTTATGTATTTTTTTCCTTCTGTTTAATCATCGGTCCATGGGTAGTAGCTTTGTTTTTAGATCTGCTAGCTATGGATCTTTTTCTTCCAATCAAGTTAATATAATCTACAAAGTAAAGATTATATATCTTTTACCACTAGCTGAAGACTTCGTCCTACCAGAATTTTCAAGCACTCTGGATTTACTACATTCAAGGAAAATATAAATAGAGATGCTGACAGGAGAAATCTTTCAGTCAGTTCCTGGCAGAATAATTCACTTAATATGTACCCTGTGAAGATTACACTATTCTAAAGCTTTTAAGTTCTAATACAATCTGAACTTGCAGGTTTTTAGGAGGGAAATATTTGCATTTGCCTGTGAAGTTGAAGGATCTGCCATTCTGCTTTCTCTATTGATGGAATACTACTTTACATAAACAATTCTAATTTTACCTTTGCTATTCATTTATTTTTGAGGCCTGAAGTTTTTAATAGAGCTGTACTCCTATGTTTACTACAAGGAATTTAGTGACTTGCAGTATGCTTTATGTCAGCATTAGCTTCAGGCCTTAATTGCTGTTTGGTGGAATCTATGCTCTTATCTAATACATGGAGCAGGTTCTAAGGTCCACATCTGCTTTGGGAGCAGGACAACACTCTAATGAGCAGGTTGTACAAACACGTGCAGCCTATTCTATGCCAAGGCATATATTGGTAATTAATCTACATCACAGGAGAGCAACAGGGTTGTCACCTCAAAATAATCTTCTGTGGTTAGGGCACACTTGGGATGGTAGGCAAAGGATGTGATTTCCAGTCAATGGAGACAAAAAAAGGTTTAAGCCTGGATCTCCCAAATCCCCAAAGACTATGCTAAAGTAGGGGTATTTATTGAGTAAATAAAGGACGCAAGAAAATGGGGCAATGATGCTTTTTACTTTTTCTCCTTTCTTGAACAGTCTGACCTGATTTCATCAAATAGTCTCAGGATTCATAGTTGTGGTTCTTGGAAAATGGTGGACATCTAGCTTTATACAGGTGCTGAGTTTACAAACTGTCGCTGGCCGCTTGACCGCCCGGCTGGTCAATGGCCGACAGTGTCCTCGTGTGCCCGGATCTCGCGTGGCACAAGCGCATGTGCAGCGGCACGGCAATGCTTTTAGCCTTCGCGCGACAGCTCCGAGGCTGGTTGATATTTCCAAAGCCCAGGCTGGGGCTAGCAGCAGCTGATGATGAGAATGCGACGCAGAGGCAGCAAAAAGATTAAGGAGGACCCGCCCGTGGTGTAAATCCAAGAGTTTATGCCATGCCCCGGAGGGGGCAGGGGAACTCGCAGCAAGGACGGGAACCACAAAACGAGCCCCGAAATAACCGTTGCACCAGGTTTTAAGGGGGGGGGGGAGGGGAGGAACAAGGGACAGGACAAATGAGGTACATGAAGGGAGATGACAGTATCCAATAAGCAGCAAACGTAGGAGGGACATATTTAAATGAGCCAATGGGAAGAACAGAACTTTAGAACCTTCCAGCTTTGTATGAATATTAAACCAACTATATGAATATCTAAACCATCTATGAGGAGAAAGGGGAGGGGACGGTACCTAGCTGGACAGCAGCCCACGGCGGGGGACTGCCTCAACCTGCCTACCTCTCAGGGCTCACTGTCCCAAGAGGTGTCATCTACCCAATCTGCAATCCCCACTGAAAAGGCAGGTCGAGCCGCAGCCTCGGACGCCACGGGTGACTCAGCCGGTGGCTCCCCCACCGGCTGGGTGACCGCAACAACAAACCAAAAGATTTGTAAGTCTGGTACACAGAAGAGTTCAAGCAGAGCTGGTGCACAGAGTGACTCAGAGATGTGTTCTAAGTGAGATATTTATTTTAATATATAGGACTGCAACCAAACTAATAAGTCTTGACTGTCAGCCAGCTCTCCTGCCTAGTGAGGCATGCACACACATGCACTAAATACTAACGTGGTCTAAAATACAGGCTTTGGCCTGCTCTTCTTCATACTTATAAATCTGAGTCTGGACTTAAGTTCCCTGTTGTCCAGATCCTAGTATTTGCTATGTCCTTTAAAGACTGTACAGTAAGGCAAGTTCTGTCCTGGCATTGGAGACCTTGTAAATATATGTGGATTCATGAGTCTAACACTAGTCAAGCCCCCTCCCTTTCTCAGTTTGATATAGGCTTATTTCAAATTTCTTCAGATTTTTATGCTGCTACCCGGATTAAACATTAGACAACAGTGTTCCTCAGTATCAGTCATACTTAACTCCTGCTTTACAAGTTGTCATATGCCTGATCATGCAGTGAAAAACTTGAAGATTTTAAAATTATTTATTATCAGTGAATAACTGAGAGTTCACGTACCTGTGGCTTGAAAGAATAAAAGCTATTGACAATTAGCAATTTATTTGTCTCTCAGAACTCATCAGGGAGGTGCTACTAAGGGGAAAATGATAAAAATCCATGTACTGAAGTTCGGTGCTGTCCAGCAAATCCCGCTCCAAATTCCGACCTCAGTTCTCTTTCTCTAAAATTTGCTTACTGTCTACCAGTCTTACTGCATGTTTAATAATCACTAACTTCCTGAATATAGTCAGTGATCTGTTAGCTGATGTACCTGGTGCAGAAATGGAAAAAATAAAAAAGATTGGATTCATCAAGGGTAAGGTTTGTGCCCTGGGCTCCATTCATAGTCAGTGGAGATATAGTCAATACAGTGAGTGGAGTCTGAAGTGCAATTTGTCTCATCCTAAAGCAGCTGTCTAAGAGAAGTGAAATGAATCAAACCTTGAAAGTGCTCATTACTCTCCACTGACCTGAAAGGGAGCCAAGGGGGACTAGCTTCCAAGCTTCCATGTAAGCAGACAGATATCAAGCATTAAATGATTTGAGCCCCATCCCACACAAATAGCATTATTTAACAGATGCGAAAAAGTACGTATGAATTCATTACACACAGGCCTGTTCTGTCTGAAGGTTAGGTGACCTGGTCTGTAATCCCAGTTTGGAGAGAAAGTATCACATATGCAATGCAAACTGCTTGAGTTTGGGCACACAGATACATTCCTTTCTGTTCTAGATGTGGATGGTCAGCACTGGTTTTTGGAAGAGGTAAAGAAGGGGACAAAGCAGAAAAAAGGAGTGTTATTACATGTAATTAAACATATCTGAGTTGTAGCTATGAGATTTCAGTAATACCTTATAACTAGACTCATTTAACTAATGTTGCTTAAAATTATGGCTGCTCTGAATGCAATGCCAGAATTCTTACACATGTAGTGCTTCTCTTGCCACACAAAGAGGTTTAGAGCTATAAAATTATGATTTTCTCTTTGTGACTGCATTCCTAAAACTTGAGTTTAGTTTAGTGTTGAACCTTGTGTATTTACTTCAAGTTCCTCAAGTTAAACTTTAAAACTTACAAAACATGCTTTCTGTATGGAAATCACTTTTCTCACTTCAAAAGCAGAAAAGGAAAGAAAGGGAAGAAAGATTAATTTATATCAAACCCTTTGCCCCTTCTGTGGTCTTCTGCAATCTGAAATTTATGTCCTTTTTCTCCCTATGTTAAATAAGAGGGAGAAAAGGGAAAAATACCCAAGCCCCTTGATTTTATGAAGTTGGCAAATAATGACAGGAAACGAGGATTTTTGTTTGTTCTTTGGTGTGAATTGGCACAGGCATTATGATGAAGTTAAAATGCAAAGGTTAATTGAAAAATCTGATAAACAAAGCCCCTTGAAGGTCTCAGAATAATTTTGCCTGGCAGCACTGACAGTCTACTACCATCAGGCACTAAATCTACTGCAAATTGCTGGAGAGAGGAAAAGAAAAGAAAAGAAAAGAAAAGAAAAGAAAAGAAAAGAAAAGAAAAGAAAAGAAAAGAAAAGAAAAGAAAAGAAAAGAAAAGAAAAGAAAAGAAAAGAAAAGAAAAGAAAAGGAAGGAACTCCCCCTAAAGTTAATTGTCTTTCTGTTCCTTCCACCTCGTTTCAGCCCAATTATAATTGGGAAAAGTAATTCTGTCTAATTTGCTTTAATATAGCTCTATGGAAAAATAACTTATACAGTGAATTTGAATTTTTTTTATTTGTTCCCCTGGTTTATTATGGAAACATTTAAAATAAAAAGAAATCCTACATCGCAAATTGCTATGGAAAACTCATGAAAAAGACTCTTGATTTTTTTTCAGTAGTTTTGCTCTCAAATAAATCCTAAATATTCAATGTTAGAAAGGAGTAGACAGTCTTTAATCACAGGACAGAAAATGTTGAAATACCTGCTGCAACCACATCACCTCTGGCTAACTCCCTATTATTATTAAGGCAGAAAATGTTCTGAGGTTTTTGATAAAATTAGCTCTTTCCCTGTACTTGTATGTTTTTCACAACAGCTTTCCGAAAAGCTCCATAAATCCACACTTATGCTGTGTTTTGAAAAGAAGTTCAGTGCATGATTCTACTGTGTGTAAAGTCTAGTGGTGTAAAAGAACTCAAAAGAGTGTCCGTCAGATTCATATGCAGCACCATGTTTCCACACAGCATTTCAATTCGCATTTTAATAAACACATTAAGGGGGCTCATTTCTTGTTGGACCCAGGTTACATCTAATTTCTCACTGAGATGGTGAAGAAAAACAGTATGTTTTGCCCTAAATTGTCAGTAAGTATATGAGCTCAGTCTGCCTCTTCTCAGTGCCTTTTATATTAATAGGTAAGATTATCTACACAGGCTTTATTTACAATGTACTGTGTTTATAGTCCCCATTTGTACATCTTGCTGGAACTAACATTTTCATAATGATGAGAAACAGCTGGCCACAAACTGTTGTTTCTCATTAAAAAGACATGTTTTCCAAGCTTTTGGGGATTCTTTATACTAAAACAATACATACTAGTGACATTTTGTGTTTTCATTTTCCTTTAGCTCTTCATTTGTGGGATATCTAAGGTTAGGATTCTAAAAGAATATCTGAAGTGCTTTTGAGAGAGAACCAAGGAGAAACCTACTTTGGGTCATTAAAAATCCCAGTGAACTCCGAACAACAAAAAATGTGGCCTGGACAGATTCCAGCTTGTAAGCTGCACTGTTATCTATTTAATAATGTATTTTCAACAAGGTAATCTCCCCTTAAAAGGCTACTGTACTATGCTAGTGAACCTAAGATGGCCACTGTATTCTGCTTCAAGAATGGTTTCACTCCAGATGTGAATATAATTTCTTCATAGTGATTTCAACTCGGAGAAGATAAATGATGAGTATTGTACTAGTGACATCAGAAACTTGTTTTTAATTTATACAGTTTAGCAATCATAGGAAGTCCATCTGAAGAATCATTAGTTTTGGTTTCGTTGGTTAAAAGATTTGATGCTATGGTATAAAAGTATTTGTGCTCACCTACTTAGTCCAAAATTGACTGGTTTCAGTATTTTGTCACTTTAAAAAGAAATGGGTCTAAACTTCAAAGCATGTTCTATGATTTGAAGGGTTAAACATTGTGAAGGGATTCTGTAGTTTCCATTCAACACCAGATTGGAATCAATGGCCAATTAGCAGAGTTTATGGTGCTGCATAGGAAGACCAACTAAGTCTGCTGCAAATTCAGAGGCCACCTTCTCCTGTTCTGTGAACTGATGCAAATTTTGGTGGTGATTATTTAATGTTTCTCAAGTTTGTGACTGTTTCTGTCATTATAAGTCTCTGTGAGAGGGGCAAAGGTTCTATGTGGACAGTCAAATGTTCATGTAGCACTGGGATGCACCACATACAAATACATACTTGTGTGACGAAGCGAAGGTAGTGCCAGTATTTTGTAGTGGTATTTTGTGCAGGAAAATATATATTTCGCAATATAAATTTTAGAGCTTGAATAAACAAAAGGCATGCTTAAACTATATTTCCAACTGTATCAAACTAGACATTTTGCACAAATTGTGGCTGTCCATGGAATCAAACCTTGAAGTGTGCTGAGTGTATTTTAAAATAGGTAAGGATTAACCAGCATACATATACAAAAGAGAAAACCTTTCCATATTATAAATAACTTAAGCAGGACTTGGGCATGGCGCTTGCAGACTGAAGTCACTGCCTGATGAAAATCATATGAATGGTAACATCTAACCCAAAGAAAAATTAAAGACATGGAAGAAAAAGAAAAAAGGGTAGGAAATGCTACTTGCAGTCTATGCTGTTCAAAGCTGCAAGGATTGGAGATTTAGTCAGAATTTTTCCCAATATTCCCTCTGCAATTATGACTTTCTGTCAGACTCTCCAGTTAAGGCTATGACTTATGCTCATTGCAATATCAAAAAACACATTCTAATTTATTACAATTTTCTAATCCAATATAGGAATGTATTCAACTGGATGCCTAAAAATGCGATATATACATATTAATTAAATATATGAAGGCTTTTTTGTTGTCCTTTAAAGAGGAGTGCAATTTAACAAGTAACAAAATATTCCACAAAGATTTGTGCTCTTGCTATATCTATTTCTTTTGTATTCATCCCATTTGGCTTTCATTTTGCTTTCTACTTGAATTTGGTCAACCCTGAAATTCAGAGCTATGGCACTATCTTTGCTAGTTGTCTGACAAAGCCCAAACAAAACACATAGATATTTGAGTTGGTGTGCCATCATCTGAATAAATCTTTAGAATGCCATTAAGAGAACACACTTGAGATATGTGAAGGATGTAGACCGCATGTCATATGAAGAGCATCTGAGGGATCTGAGGATCAGCCTGGAGAAAAGGAGGCTCAGGGGAAACCTTATCACTCTCTACAACTACCTGAAGGGAGATCGTAGCAAGGTGGGAGTCACTCTCTTCTCCCACATAGCAAATGACAGGATAAGAGGAAATGGCTTCAAGTTGCACCAATGGAGGGTTAGACAGATACTAGGAAAAATTTCTTCACTGAAAGGGTTGTCAAGCATTGGAATAGTCTGCCAAGAGAGTCACCATCCCTGGAGGTATTAAAAATGCATGTAGATGTGGTACATCTGTTGAGACTCAGAGACATATTTCTGCTCAGAAAAGGGAATACTGAATCTGTGGCTTGTAATAAGTTTCTCAGTTTTTATTAACAAAAAGTTATGAACAGCAAAAAAGAATATCATTACTCCCCCCTCCCCTTCTCCCAGTCAGGACATGGCAGAAAAAAAGACTGACAAGGACAGAGCAGCAGGAGGTGCTTCATGCTGGAAGAGGTACCTCCCAGAAGGGAATGTGGTCTGTGGATAACCCAGGCAGAAGAAGCTGCTTCACTGAAGGGCCTGTGGCTTGTGGACAGCCCATGCCTGAGCAAAGGAAATTACTTGGAAGGAGCACTGGAAGAAAAGAGTAAGAAAAAAAGAGAGGCTGAAGGAAACCCCTACATCCTCACCCAACCCTCCTAAAGGTGCATGTTGCCTCACCAAAGGGACTGAATGTAGCCTGTGGCATTAACATGAAGGATGAGCAAGTGGGGAGGAGAGTAGGTGTCTGTAGTTAAGATGAGCCTGGGAAATGGAGAAGAAAGGTGTTTACCCCAAGTGTTTAAACATTTGCTGTTTTGTTTCCCAATATCCAAATCAGTAACTAAATGTTTCCAATTAAGTTAAATTCTCCAAGTCTCTTTTGCCTGCAACAATATTTGGTCAGTGACTTCCTTGTATTTTTTTTTTTTCCAAATACATGAGTTTTCTCTCTGTTGTTATTCTTATTTTCTCCTTTGCCCTCTTAAGGGAGGAGAAGAGTAAGTAGCCCTGTGGGTGTTTAGCTACCAGCTGGCACCAAATCACCACAGCCATCCCAGAATCCAAAATTAGATTAGGGTTTTTATATTCTGTTGTAGTTTTATGTGTTAGTGACAGTATGGCAAAACCTTTTCATTTTCACTTGTTTGAAATAACTAGGAAGGTTGACTTATGTCATTGAAACATTGCAAGTTTTCTGTACATACTTGGATCTTGATACACTGCAGCTATAACAGCAAAGGGAGGCATTTTTTCAGGTATGTAAATTCAGCTACATTAGTTCTGCCATCAAGATAGGATTGTAGGTATTCAGGAGAGATAAGACTTAGGTCTAAAACTCTAAAATATAATATGTTACATAATCTTGAAATAGAATTCAACTTCTAAAAAATGCATATGTTATATATTATCCTTACTTCTGGAATCTTGACTAGGTTTTTTGCTGTGTTTCCTTCTGTTGCAAATGATGTATTTCAGATTCAGTAACAGAGAACACCCAACTCTGCTATTTTTCTCTGTAGACTAAAGAGCTTTGACTTTTTATCCAAATCTGCAGGGAACTTTAAGAAACACTGTGCTTTTTTTGTGTGTGTATTGTTTGTAATAATGGTAGAATGAAGGCTGAGGGAGTGGCAATTTTTATGGTATCAGAATATGATTTGCATGTCTTAAAGGAAGTAGCTCTGCATTCAAATGATTTAGTCATCTTTGTTTTCCTGACTTCTTTTGCAATTTGGATTATCTGAATACAGATGTCTCAGACTTGCTCATAAGAATACTGAACAAATAATGCCACAAGATAATAAAAAATTTTTTCTCAGAATTTAACTTCTTTAAATGTCTGTATTATTTCTATTTTTATATTGTCCTTTTCTCTGTGTTCTTACCATTCAAGCACTCCCCCATGACAATGTAGCATTGTTGACATAATGAAGGAAGGCAAGTCAACAAATATTGCCCAAGAATGAACGACTGTTAATAACATATACACGTTAATTGCTATACATTAATTTATACCCTTTTTGCTCATCCTTTTTCCTACTTTTCAGGCTGTTAGTTCTTTAAACTTTGGCATAGGTATATGGTGACCGGAAAGAGGCTTCACTTAGGTTGACATCTAGCACTATCTAAGATGGTACAAACTGGTATGGAAATAATATGTAATCAATTTCATACTGTAATTGACCCTGTACCTCAAGTTTTAAAATGTTTTTTACAGCAGTCATAAACATGCTTTTTAGTAGGTCAAGCTAACAACAAAACAAAATTGCTTCTTCAAGTGAGAGAACTGAACTTTGGGTGGTAAGCATTACATGGAAAACCAGACATAATCAGTTACAATAAAATAATGATATTTTATCAGTCTACAATTCTATTTGCAAGACATGCCCCTTTTTAATATACAATGACAGGAAAAGAAGGAGAACTCTAAGAGTTCTCCTCTTATTGTGCAACATGGAGAAGTTAGAAATGTCTGTTTACAATGAAATTCCAGGTACACACACATAGAGGAATAAATGTCATGTACCATGGCCTTATGTTTTTCCCATATTTGACCATAACATCTGTTGATATACAGTTACTTAACTTTAAACATGGGAGTAATTTCATCACTGTTAGGATTGCTCCTGGACTGATTAAACATGTACACTTTACTATGTAGATGTTCACTTAAAAACTGCTGTGAGGTGGCTGAATCTTAACAGGTTAATTTGGGAAAAAAAGCATTTGCATCTTCTCTGACTATGTCATAAATATGTACACCTTAGGAATGGATAAAGTACTGCCTGTACAGAGGCATTTTAATTTCTTGACTAATGAATGTTTCTATCGTACCATGAAGTTATGCTTGTTGGGGACACATGAATTCTTGCTGGGGTACTGAGAGATGTCAAGAAGTTAGTTTTTAGTTAGTTGGTCAAAATGGAGGTGAGGGTGTCAGGGCTGAACAGAAGGAAATTGTGATAGATGTCCTTGGGAAACTCAGTTCAGGGTTTGAGACATTTTCTGTTGCCATTAGCCAGGATGACAGTCAGTTTGATTATTTTGATTAAAATGTCGGAATGTTTTCTTCCATCCAGGTCATTGTCCTTGGGAAGCTCTCTAACTGAATTGACAAGTTTTTAATATGTATTCTGGCACTTGCAGCAGAGGTTTGGAATTATTTTATGAATTTCCTGTTGAAGTCCTATAAAAACCACAGTTAATATTAATCGTTAGCTGCTCTATTTAGCAAAATTACTTGTGATTTGGGGGCTACATAAAGTCTTGAAATTCTTCATTAATTTTACATTCAAACTCCTATAATCATTTTTTACTATAAATGTTTTTGTGGTAATTCTAATTTGCTTGCACAGTCACTTCAGATATTCTTAACACAATTACATTAAGCAGCTTGAAAGATAAGAGGCATTATTGTTGTGAGCAAGTCAAGCCATTAAATCAACATCAGGTTAGCAAGGAAGGTGTGATGTCTGTGATGACATTAAGGTGAGAAGGAAAGTAATGATAATCTGAACAGCGACTGTGTAAACAATTCTTATTTTATCCTATACCTAGGAATGCAATACAAATGTGATGTTATCAGTGACAAAAATGGAAACAAATGCAAATAATAAAAAAGTCAGGGGTACTTCAATAGAAAAAGAAAATGACTGCTGAAGCAGAGATGTGTGAACTCTAAGACTCTCGTGCCCTTTCCAGTAAAGATTAATTTTATTTTCTTTCATAGGAACTCTCTAGAATAACTCCAGATATTTTATGAAATAACTCTTGACATATTTCTTCGCAGACTTCCACACAACAAGGAATTTGAGAATTTTAAGGTGAAAACTTGTAGATGAATGATTATAAAAGTGGCCCCAGGAGACTGATTTCTTGAGTTTAAACTTTCTCTGCTAGTAGTTTGCTCTTCTCTTAGACAAATCATTATGGAATATAATCCAGAACATCAGGCATTGAGTTTTTAGGCAAGGTATAAACTCCTATTGATTTTAGTAAGACTTGGGTCCTTATATGCACGGCTCTGAAGACATTTAGTGAAAGACACTTGATTAGAAAATGCATGTTCTTTGAATATTGCTGAAAAATATTAAACATACATTGGATGGCAATGCTGGATAATTATGCTCCTTCTACCTCTATTCACCCAACTTTAAAACACTGATGTGTAGTCAGAACCCTTGAATGATAATTATAATGCTCAAATTGTCTCGTCCTCAGTCACTAGAGTGGAGTGATTTCAGTTGACTTAGAGCCTACAAGTAAAAATGAGAACCGAGAGTTACGCTGGTGTAAAACAGTTCAGAATATACAATTCCTTGGGACTTTTTGGACAGTTTCACCTTATTTCAAATGGCAATTTATTGAAACTGGCTGTTTGTAGGTTTTGGAGGTTGTTTGTTGTTGTTTGAGGGTTTTTTTGGCATACTAGCCTAAGAGTTTCAAAGCAACTTTCACTTAGTGGGGTGTTCAGGTCAAAATGTGTTTTCTGGTCAAAATGTATTTTCTGGTCAAAACTACATATATGCTGGCCATAAATATTTAAAAATTATTATTAGATGTTGGCAACCTAAATTCTACTCTTCCTTTTGTCATATTTGAAACTGGTAGAAAGTTTAATTGGTTCTCCAATGGAATGAGGGATTGCCTTAATCATTTAGATGTATAGTTGTTACTCCTGTTGGATTTTTATTTTGTGTTGGTACATAGTTGTAGTGGGTTTACCCTGGCTGGAAGTCAGGCACTTGCCAAAGCCGTTCTATCACTCCCCTCTGCAACCAAACAGGGAGACAAAATATAATGAAAAGTTCATGGGTTGAGACAAAGACTGGGAGAGATCACTCATCAAATATCATAACAGGCAAACCAGACTCCAACTGGGGATATCGATTGAATTTATTACTAATAAAATCAGAGCAGGATAATGAGAAGCAAAATAAATCTTAAAAACTCCTTCCTCCCACCTCTACTTCCTTCCCAGCTCTACTTTCTCACCCCAGTAGTTCAGGAAAATGGGAAATGGTGGTTAGGGTCAGCCCATGACACATTTTTCCCATTGCTGCTCACGGAGAAGAGTCAGTCCCCTGTTTGAGTGGGGTCCGTCCAATGGGAGATGGTTCTCCATGAACTTCTCTCACGTGAGTCTATCTCATGGGCAACAGATCTCCATGAACTTCTCCATCATGGGTCCCATCCACAGGATGCCATCCCTCAGGTACTGCCTGCTCCAAGATGGGTCCCTCACAGGGTAACAAGGCCTACCAGCAGAGCTGCTCCAGCATGGGCTCCTCTCCACAGGTCTGCAGGTCCCTGCCAGGAGCCTGTTCAGCATGGGTCTCCCTCGGGTTCACAGCCCCCTCTCAGGCATCCACCTGCTCTGGTGTGGGACTCTTCCAGGGGCTGCAGGTGGATCTCTGCTTCCCTGTGGTCCTCCATGAGCCGCAGGGGCACAGCTGCCTCACCATGGTCTGCACCACAGGCTGCAGGGGGATCTCAGCTCCAGTTCCTGAAGCATCTCCTCCCTCTGCTTCTCCACTGACCTCGGTAACTGCAGGGCTGTTCCTCTCACGTATTCTCACTCCACTCTGGCCACAATTGCATCTGCACAATAACTTTTTTTTCCCCCTCCTTAAAAATATTATCGCAGAGGTGTTACCGCCATTTCTAATTGGCCCAGCCTTGGCCAGAGGCAGGTCCATTTTTGGAGCTGCCAGAAATTGTCCCTATTGGACATGGAAGAAACTTGTGGCAGCTGCTCACAGAAGTCACCCCTATATTCCCACCACTACCAAAACCATGGTAACCCAATGCAGTAGTAAATAGCATTGAGATTCTTTTTCTCTTGAGTGTTTAATAGTGCACATAAAGTACACAAGGGGCAAGATGTAAGGCATTCTGCAGAATTGTTGGGTTGTCAGGCAACTTGTATTTAACTCTGTTCTAATTTGCAGGAAAACTTTTGCCATAACCCAAAAAAATACCTTAACAAGTGTCAAGACAATATGATCCTGTTTCCTGAAACTGTCCATACTTTACAATTTGTACGACAAAAATACAATTGCTCAAAAAACACCTGAAGCTAAGAGAAATATCTAACTGAAATGGCAAAAATATTATATTTGCCTCTTATTATTTGGTAACTTGCTGGTAAATAGCTTCCATTTTTCACTGCAACTTTGCTGTTTTCTTTCTCATAACTAACTTAGATTGTTGGTCCTATTTAAAAGTCTTTCTCTCTGACTGCTTCTTTCTTGTCTTTGGGCAGTTTGGATATCAAGAAAAAAAGAATCTCAAGATGACCTATTCGATAGCAGCATAACTGTTGAGGTGAAATTTTCACCAGTGTGATTAGTAACATCACTGACATCTCCCGGAGTGGATGTTCTGTGCAATTGTAATGTGGGACTTCAGATGTTGGCAATCTTAAATGACATTGATACAATTATTCTGTTGCAGATTCTCCTAATGCAGGTATGCCTTAAATGTGTCAAATCAGTCAGTGCTTTCTGTAGCTTGAAAAGACATGCTTGGGAAATGATGACTTGAGAAAGGAAAAGCAATCATTTGCTAAGTCTTAATGGCTATTCCGGTGGCCCAGATCAAGGTGACAAAGTAAATGTTCTGAGAACAAGCCTTTACCTAAAGTTGAAGGTAAATGTTCTGAAGCGATAATTTTGCACTTAACAGTCATCTCATTCTGTAGTCTGTCATGCTAAGATGAAGTGTGATATTTCTTTTAAAGTAAAATCTGAATATTAGGTCCACACTATTCAGAGCTCAAGGACTTGTCATTTGAAGTAGATTTGATTGATCTACCCAAAACAAATATGCTTTTCTGACAAAGTGCTAATAAACGCCTTCTGGCAGCCACTGAGTGCTTCTTTCAAGATCTTACTGTTTGTTTTTTGAAGTGATGAAATTTATAGGGACCTGTTATAAGGTTCTAATTGAATTTCACAGAAGTAACCCTGGTGCGACCCAAAATGGAGAAAAAAAAATCCTCAAAGCTAGTCTCTGTGGAATCAATGATTAAAAACACTAAATGGGAAAGAGAGGTCCAAGCTAGAAACAATCGTGAAACTTAATGAAGATTTTTGAGAGAAGTTAAGGCTGATAATTTCTGAAGATATAAGGTAGATTAAAAGATTCACAACAGAAAAGTGTTTATTAAAACACCTTTTAAGAAACCTTGGGAAATAACAAAAGCTGCTTTAAAGCTTCCTATTAAAGTGAAGACTGGGTGAATTAGAAAATTTTGCCACCTGTGGCCTTAATAGGACTTTTTGCTTAGCTCTTATTCCAAGGTTTAGCTGACTTTGAAGAGCTTTAACAATCATTGTCACAAGCCTTTTTACAAAGATAGTGACTAAAGAACTACATAAATCCTATCTTCAATAACTTTAAAAGTGAGGTAACAAACTCTCCCGGTTGTGTCAGAGCAATTTATAAGTCACAAACTAGCTTTGTGATCAAGCTAGATAAAAGGTATGAAAGTTACATGAAGTCTTTTCCTAGTTTTTGGAGACCTGCCATTTTGGTTTCCAGTTCATGATACAGCCATTGCTGTATTTTAAGTTAATACTTTGATAAGATGTGAACATAGGATAACTTTATTCTCCTCCATCTTGCCTTTCTTGGACACATGAAGAGTTAGCAAAACTGACTGTAACAGCTAAAAAAAATAGGTGAGAGACAAAAATTCATTGCTGCACTTAGTAAAGATGTTACCTTTATATTGGAATGTGAAAGCATTTGCAGAAAAGAGGAAGTTAGTGCTGAAATCTGGAATGATTATCAGTTACTGGAATAATGATGGTATCTGGGAGTCACAGCCTACAGTCAGGTGTCTGCTATACCAGATGGTGGACAATGCACAATCTGCCTAAGCTGTGCATTTCCTTGCAACTGGTACAAAAGTCCTTAATGTCTCAGATGCAATTTGAATATACAAAATGCTTTATTCCCACTCTTCCTTTTTGGTTAACAAAGAGGGCACAGAGGAAGGTATATCTTTGTGCCTAGCACTAACTGAAATAGGAGATGTTATAGAGAATTAACTGTCTGCAAAGCTGAGTAGCATGATTAATATAACCTGAGAAAACAGGTAAACAACAAGATGAGAGGTTACGGGCATTCGTTGCCTCTTTTCACTCAGTTGACTGATGAACCTCCTTTGAGGCTGAGTGGCAGGACCTAGGGCAGGTACGATTCTCATCAATGTACTTAAGCAATGTACAGGCATGAGCTGGTTTGTGTTGCATGGCTAAAACTAGCACAATTTTAGGGCCTATGCTCTTCAATGTGTTCATAAACCACTTGGATGCAGGACTGGAAGGGATACTGGGGGAGGAGCTGCTGACTCCCTCAAGGGCAGAGAGCTCCAGCAGAGACACCCTGACAAATTAGAGAGCTGGGCAATCACCAACGGTATTAAGTTTAACACAGACAAGTGTTGGATTCTGCACCTGGGATGAGGCAGTCCTGGATGTACAAACAGACTGGGCAATGGGATGCTGAAAAGCAGCACCATGGAAAGGGACATGGGGGTCCTGGTCGATGGCAAGTAGGACATGAGCCAGCAGTGCCCTGGCAGCCAGGAGGGCCAACCTTATCCTGGGGGGCATCAGGCCCAGCATCACCAGCCAGGCAAGGGAGGGGATTGTCCCGCTCTGCCCTGCACTGGGGAGACCTCACCTCAAGTGCTGGGGGCAGTTTGGGTGCCACAACATAAGAAAGATATAAAGTTATTAGAGAGTTACAGAGACGGTGAAGAGTCCAGAGGGTAAGCTGTATGAGGAGTGGCTGAGGTCACTTGGCTTGTCCAGCCTGGAGGAGACTAAGGGGGAACTTCATCGCACTCTACACCTTCCTCACAAAAGGAAGTGGAAGGGCAGATGCTGATCTCTATGGTGACCAATGAGAGGACTCAAACAAATGGCCTGAAGTTGTGTCAGTGGAGGTTTAGGTTGAATATCAGGAGATAGGTTTTTCACTCAGAGTGTGTTTGGGCACTGGCACAGGCTCCCCAGGGAAGTGGTCACAACACCAAGCCTGACAGAGTTTAAGAAGTGTGGACAATACTCTGAGGCCCATGGTGTAATTCTTGGGATGGTCCTGTGCCGGGCTGGGGTTGGACTCAATGATCCTTATGGGTCCGTTCCAGCTCAGGATATTCTATGATTCTATGATCAACTGTCTAAGACAATTATATTAAACAATTATCAGCATAACCTTCCTGTAGGTCTCTGGTCAACTGTACATTTTTGGTTCAGTCTTTACAACTGTCATTCAGTCCTTGACTTAAAGGTTCAGCAGCTGCAGTACTCTGTTTTTAAGCCTGCCTCTTAAATTATCTGGATATTCCTACTGGTCTAGAGATGATGTCTGAGCCACTTTCTGAGCTACAAAGGGAGATGTATGTTCTTTTAACTCCGCAGGTTTTGCCTGGTGGTTGCTGACAGCAGATTGAGGAATTCAGTTTTCATCTGCAAGATCCTCACATTTCTCGGGCCATAAAATAGGACTTGCTGATTTGAAAAACGGATTTTGGATTTTGTTCTCAAGATTGGCAAAGGAAATAGCATATGTGTGCTGACCTTTGTGACAGTATGTGAAGCCTCTGCATTTGAGCTGATGTCTGAGAAAAGCTAAGGTGAAGAGATGACACAGGAATGGATTTTCACTCTGGCAAAATCAGCTTGGTGGATGGGAAAGTGGAAAATGTGCTTTTGAAAATGTCCTTTCATTTGCTTTTTGTGCTTCTCTTAGACTTCAGTCTAATTACTATGTCAAAGGCAACTAGACCCTAGGCCCTTCATCTTAATGTTTAGTAGGTTAACATAAATTAAAAAAATAGCAATACCACTTTTTAATGTTGAATTCTCCTCTATTCTCTCAAGCTGTTTCATGTATCCAGATTTCTATTTCAGCAACCAGAGTATCACCTCCTATCATCTTCATTTGCATCACACCTATTGAAGCCACATAATTGGGGGAGGTTAGAGGGGTAACCTTACAGTACTTTCAGCATCCCTCACCTTCATTTTACAACTTTATGTCACTCTCTGTCACTCTTTCCCTCTCAGTGCAGCACCAGTGAAGCTAAATATCCAACTGGATAAACATTCGTGATTTAAAGGATTTAAATATTTAGATGATTTGAATTTTGACCTACTTTAGTACGTTTTGCAGCAGGTTTATGGGAATCCTATAGTTTTTTGAAGGCTAACCTGGTATGCTATTTGTATGTGTGTTTTGGAGATAGCATTATAAATCACAATCCAATGCTGCTGAATCGAGATGTATGTATATTGTGGGTATAGCTATGCTTCCATTATTCACACAGTAAAGCTAAAAGCCTTCTTTAGAAATTTAGTTGTCTCATAAATCAAGAAAGTAAATCTGATTTGAATTAATTAGTGAAAGACTAAATTAATTTAAATACATTTTGACACTAAGAAAGTAGATTAATTAATGGCTAATTTTCACTATATATCTTGTTTCATATCAGTTAGATACCCATTGCTAATAATATGTTACTTTTATATTTATTATTGATGCAATTTTGAGGCTATTGTGATAGCAACTGAATTTTCTGAGTGGATTAAATAATAAAAAGGGTCCTTATAGCAGTCAATTGATTCTTACTGCAAAATAAATGCCTGTTAACTGAAGTGCAAATTAAATACTTATTTTCAGCACATCATATAAAGCATTAAATATATTAAAAAGAATATTATATTATAGATTCACAATGTGGAGCCAAAAATAGGCAGCTTCAGAGCATGTTAAATATCCTTAGCAACCTGCTAAAATATGATGTGGGAAACAGTTTACACTTGAGCAATTATCTGATAAGAACCAAGGACAGTGAGCTTATGGCAGTGTGTGTACACAGATAGGGTACATATAACGGAGCGTGTGCACAGACCCACAGAAAGGCACAGTATATGACTGCTTCTATATGTACATAATAAAACAAAAGTTCATAATATGTATCAAAATTCAGTAGGCATGTAAAGTTTAGAGATGGCAGATATTAGAGGATTTGAATAAAGAATGCTTTCTTTTATGGTGTAGTTTTCTCGTAACTTCAGTGGAAGTATACTGAAATGCATGTGAAGTAGTACAGTGGTGAATTAAGACAAAACATTACTGATGATTGGGATTTAGTGCTTTCCACTCATTTAATGTAAATAAAAAATAAACAGACTTCTACATTTAAGCTTTTTCAGCTTGTTTTGTCCGTGTTTTCAGACTATTTTCTGTTGCTTTGGCACATTGTGAGAAAGGATGTATGCCTTCCTTTTGAGATGTGTTGAAAATGAAGTGAAAAGTGTATCTACTCTCTGTATTTCTCAGGTAGTAAGAGACTATACAGATGAGGGAGTTAAATGAAAGCTGTCCTAAGTCCCCCTAGATTACATGATCTGCTATTTAAGGAAAGGCTTCAGAGTAGACTGACATCTTTGATTATTCAGCTTTTTGAGCCAAGCCAAGTTCTCAGCTGGCATAAATCAGCTTAGACCCTCAGAAACACAGTGCAGTACTGACTTTCACGGCTGCGGATCTGGATGTGTGAGATCTGTGGGTTTCTGCTTTTTTTTTTTTTCCCCAGCTCTTAATTTAAGTGCAAAAATGCATGTTTTGTTGTCCTGTTTATCTGTCTGGTTCTTTGTCTCCAAAGAAATGAAACAAAGACCTTTTAGCAGGAAGAAGTTAATCACAACTAGACGTGGTGCTACACATTTTGCTGCTACAATATTTGATATACTTCATTGAAAAAATGGAAATGATAGGCATTTCCTAAGAAATAATCAAAGGATTCTGAATGGGTAATTATAGTTAGGAGGAGATAACATCCTTTTATAAAAAATTGGAACAATTGTTAGGTGATCTGATTATGTTAGCTGCCAAAAACCCACAGGGAAGTCCTTTCATTCCATCTGTGCAGCCAGAAAGATGAGAATTGGCATGGGAGCTGTTAGTCTGGCTCAACATCACTTTATACTGAGACAAACCTCTTGTGATTATTCAAGAGGGTTTGAGAATAAACTAGATGGGAAACTATTTTGTGTTCCCAGTATAATTTAAAGACATAGGGAACTGTTGTCACACTTGGCTGGAAATTTTAAAACCTGGAAATAACAAACTGAAATAAAATTGCAGCAGTCTGCTAAGCAAATCTAAAAAAGTGGCCCTGATTTATTTCTATTTGAGTACAAACATATTAATCTACAACTGACAGTAGTGAAAAACATTAATGACCAAGACTTTTTCAAATTACATATCCCATTTTCATTAAATGTCCAAAAGCTTCCAAAAGCAAAATCAGATGAAGAAATCTTTCATTATGTCCTTGTTTCAGCTAGGAAAGAGTTAATTTCCATCCAGTACCTGGTAAAAGCTGGTATAATTTTCTTCCAGCCGCTGAGTTTCTTGGATTTAGTATGAGGGAAATGTAGATAACACACTGATGTTTTAATTGTTGCTAAGTACTGCTTGCCCTCAGCTAGGGAGTTTTCAATTTCCCCTGCTCTGTCAATGAGGAGGTGCACAAGAAGCTGTGAGGTAGCATAGCATAGGACGTTGTTGACACGAACGTCCAAAGGGATATTCCATATCATAAAATATTATGAACAGTATATAAACTGGGGGAAGGTTGTTGGGAGAGACCAATTGCTGCTGGGGGACAGGCTGGGCACTGGTCAGCTGGTGGTAAACAGTTGTACTCTTAACCACTTGTCTTCCTTGGGATTTGTTTCTCTATGTTGCCTCCTTTTTCATTACAATTACTATTATTGTTATTATAGTATTATTTTACTTTGTTTCAATTATTGCAATGTTCTTATCTCAACCCATGTCGCTGTTGAACCGAAAGCGGAGCGAAGGGACACAGCAATCTTGAGAGAACGCTAAGTGAATTTATTTAATTATTAACAGATTTATATACACGCGAGAAGGCTGTTTGGATTGGATGAGACTTGTCCACCCCCCTGGGACTGACTGGGCAGAACTCTGACTGCCTGTTTCCAAAAGCCACTCTCAGTAACATGAAACTTAGCTTATATTTAGTAAACTTTTCAGTAGTAGAAGAAAAATTCTCATGGGAAAAAGTCTGTGCTGTCACAAACCCACAGGATTTACTTTGTCTGATCCTCCTCCCCATCCCACCATGGGCAGGATGGGGGAGTGAGCGAGTTGCTGTGTGGTACTTAGTTGCTGTCTGGGTTTAAACCACAACACATTGTGGTTTATTGTTTAAGTTCAAGATTTTCTCTAATCTCCATGTAGTAGTGAGATGTAGATTGACAAGCTTGATAGAGGCAGGATATGGGCCAAGGAGCAGGGCTCTATTGCCATTTATTTAGAGCATATTCACGGTACTTTAGATGAGAAATACCTACGTTTGTATTCAGGAAAATATAGATATTTCATGTGACAATACAGAACAGCTAGGGAAGTGGCTATTAAAGGATAACATCTTGAGAATAATAAATATTTATCCTTTCAGAAAATACTGCTTTAAAACATGAAACTTATTTGTTGTGTTAACAAGTCTCTAATGCATGATGTTTGTTTGAAATTTCTTTCTGAATATTAAACTTGATCTCACAGATTGCATATATCCTACCTATACTGTTGTGTTTTCCTGACCTAAATAAAATTTCTATTTTATTTTCTGGGAAAATTTTCCTAAAGAATAATATTTACTCTTTCTGGTTTAGTTATATATTAGCATCAGCCTTTGGAATTCTCTAGTTTAATGTCATCCACTATTTTCTGGGTGAATGCTACAATAATTGCATCTTTATTTATATTTGCATAAACATTCCTTCACCTTGTGGAAAAGTCATGTGTAAGGAAGAGAATATGACCATGTATTTCCTTTGCCATTTCTGATTCAGAAAAAATCAAATGCAACATTATTATTCCAAAGGCATAAAAAGAAAGTGCAGTTTGGGTATTAGTTTTGGGTTTAACAGCAGCTAATCTCACCCATGAGGTTATCAGCTTCTGGGTGATCCTATTTAAATCACTTTTGATACCACAGCAGGCCTTATGAAGCATACACTCTCTAGCTTTGCCAGTGAGAATTAATATTATTCACAGCTATGAAACGCATGTTAAAACAATATAGCTCTGTTCATGAAGTATATTTTCGTATTTCTGAGAAGAATTTATATTTATGTTTCAACAGTGAAAAGATATGTAATAAATATACTAATTTGTAAAAGTTGAATGTTATAATCCTTACTCATGGAAGAAATCCATACTCAAATTCTTCAACAGATTTTTTCTAAGTACAATTACCTGAGTTAAATAATGCGATTCAGTACTTCAATAAACTAATAAGTAACTGAAATTTATTCAAGCAATAATGACTGTAAAGTTTGCAGTATATTTTGTTCAGCACTGGAACCTTCAGAGACTGAAAAAACTAGAATTTAAAAACTTAGAGGTTGAGTTTAATTGTATTTGTAAAAGCACCTATCGCAAGCAGATTTAAACAGCGAGTTAGAATATCACAAAATCACAGACTGGGTAAGGTTGTAAGGGATCACAGTGGATCATGTGCAACTCCCTTGATCAAGCAGGGCCATCCCAGAGCACGTGGCACAGGATTGTGTCCAGACAGTTCTTGAATTCATCTCCAATGAGGGAGACTCCACAGCCTCTCTTGGCAATCCAGTGCATGGTCACCTGCACAGTAAAGAAGTTTTTCNCAAAATCACAGACTGGGTAAGGTTGGAAGGGATCACAGTGGATCATGTGCAACTCCCTTGATCAAGCAGGGCCATCCCAGAGCACGTGGCACAGGATTGTGTCCAGACAGTTCTTGAATTCATCTCCAATGAGGGAGACTCCACAGCCTCTCTTGGCAATCCAGTGCATGGTCACCTGCACAGTAAAGAAGTTTTTCCTTTTATTCAGGTGGAACTTCCTCTACATGAGGTCCCTTTCAATGCCTCTTGCGTTATTGCTTGGCACCACCAAGCAGAACTTGGTCCATCTGTTTGGCATCCCCCCCTTCAGATACTTACATTGATGAGGTCCCCTCTCAGTCACCTCTTGTCAAAGCTGGAGAGGCCCAACTCCTCCAGCCTTTCTTTGTAAGAGAGAGGCTCCAGTCCCCTGATCAAGTTCATAGCCCTCAGCTGAACCCACTCCAGGAGCTCCATGTCTCTCTTGTGCTCTCTTGTCTCTCTATGATGCTGCATGTCCTGATCTTCCCTTGAAGAACTAATGAATGCAGCAAGTGCCTGTGAATGCTTTGCTCTTCTCCATGGAAACTATGCTAAGGGGCCAGCAGAGCTTCTATCATTGCAGCAGCAATCACCAACAGTATAAAAAGAATGCTTCCAGAGGGCTGCTGCAAAAATGGACAGTAAGGATGCAGCTCTTTCCTACCACACTGTAAATCTGATACAGGAATTTCTTGTTTGAAAGTAAATAATCTATTTTCATGGTTTGAAAATTAATCACTTTTTTATTCTAACATTTATTCTTCACTCTTCGGTAAAATTTTATCTATACAGGCCGCGTTTGATGGAAAAGATCATAAAGTAGCATAACCTTCTTGAAAAGTGTCTGGAAGTTGGAGCTCTGGCCTGATGCTAAATAAAAACTCTTAGGAAAAAATACAAAATGTTGCTAGGTGAACACATTTAAATTTTTTTCTTTAAATGGAATTTCAAGAAATATTTCACTTCAAACACTAATGATAGCTATAATTTTTACTCTGACATTTTAATTTTATGTTTGACTTCAAATAAATATATTTAAGTAAACAATTTCAATTGAAAAAATGATTTTAGAAAGAAAAAGGGATTTTAATTCAGAACCATTGACCATGTCAAAAGGCCTTAATCCAATCATTGCAAATAGAACGTTTTTAGAATCGTAACTTCTCCCATTTTTTTTTCATTAATATCTCCCACCAAAAAACCCCAAAACACCTGTGAGAAGGTTCTGGCTAGTCCTGTTTCAGCTACAGATGAGTATACATTTTCCTGGAGAAAAAAGAAGCATGATGTAAATCAATGAAGTTTATTTGCAGAAATGTCCTGCTTCTAAGTGTCATCTCTGTACCAACATACCAGACAGTCATGGTGAGAAGTTTAAGAAAACTTGAATGATTAGCCCTTAAGATGTGGGGTAAAAGAAAAGATAAGCTGCTCATCTCGGCTAGTGAAACTGCACAGCAGTATGACCTTGAATATGACCTTGCCCACACTGTCAGTTTATGACTTCATTGTATCTCATCCTCTAGCTAGGTCTTGTTTCACCAAGAGAGATGATGGATAATTTTTCAACTCCTGTATTTCTGGAACATTTGCTTCTCTGACAACTATCGAAAATGAATATATTGCCTAAAAATCCCTGTGCTCAGAAGTAGTCACATCTCATTTCACTCTTTTCTCTTTTTAATTTATAGATGTTTGTCTACATTTTTTTTTAATAGTTCAGTATGCTTACTTTTAGGGATTTAGGGAGCATTTATATTGCCTTGTGTTAGGGAATTTTTTTTTTTTCTGTGCGAAACAAAAGAAAAACATTCTTTTTGTCACTTTATACCCCACTCCCCCAACAAACATTTTCACAAAAACATGAAAAAGCATTGACATTTAAAATTTGTATTTTATCTATCCCATAGAGAGACATTTTGCAATGTATCTTTAGATGACTAAAAGAAAACTAAAATGTATTATTGTGTTTGTTTTGTTATAGCTAATAGCACAGTGAATTTTTAGGAATGCCATATAGGAAACAATAATTAAGAATGTCAAGTTAGACATGCAAGAGTTTAGAAATAACAGGTTTAAAATAACCTTAACAGGTGAAGAATTTTCATATATACTTTTTAGTTGTGATTTTCCACATTTTTTACCCTGAAGTCCCCCAGTTTATTCAATTCAGAGGCTGATTCACACCCACGAGGAGAGACTGGTATGACCCTTTACAGGCCCTTCCAACTATAACATTGTGTGCAGCCTTCAGATGCCTTGGCTCAGAACCACTCCTCAGTCCATGCTATGCCATCAAAAGTCAACAAAACCTCTTCTATACCTTGATAAGAAACTCCAGGTCAGTTTGACTGGGAGACTGCAGAAACAGCAGCTTTCAGAATTATGTTGGACTGTTTGTGCATACAGCAAGATGCTTGAATCCCACGTTACACACCCCTACTCTGTGCTATTTATTCTCTGACACTGTATATCATATATCTGCAGACCCCAACCCTATCTCCCCTCACCATACTACTCCATAACTTCCTAGTTGTCTCCACCCAGTTTCTATGACAGCCTTATGATTTTTCTCCTTTCATCCACCCCAAATAGATTCTCTACATCATCCAGTAAGTAGGAGAACTGGAGCTCACTGAAAGAATCACTGTTGCTTTTCTTCTACATTAGATACTACAGGTGCTTAATATGAAAGAGAGGTCTGGGAGAAATCGCAGGAAGGAAATGCTGAATCTTTTTTATTGCCTTAAAATATTATTTGATTTAACTATTTGAGTTTCCTAATCTGTTAAAGTCCTTTTCTTCTAGTAAGAGATTAAATATAAATATCAGCTGAAATTTTTATTTTAGTCATTCAGTCTGCCTATAACAATTGTAAAATTGTTAAGTACAGAAACCGAAGACATTCCTTTGCTGAGGTCATACTGATGTTAAAAAAAAAGGACAGGATTAGAAAAATCTGAATCTGTAAAAAAATCTGTAAAATTACTCATACACAAATAGATGTATATATGTTTACTTAAATATTGGGTTACAATTTTCACCAGATTTATGTAGAATCACACCAAAGAATAAGAGCAGTCTACTTGTATACAACCACAGATATACACACACATACACACTCACACAAGGTTCCCTTCCTTTCTAACCTTTTGTACTTTGTTTGGATGTACTTTTCCACTTTGGCATTGGCCTCTAGGATTCAAAGGGATATGGTAATATAGTAAAACATGAAAGTCAACAATAAAGTAATAAACACCAGGTTGAGATGTATCTGGAAATCTTTAAAAAGTGGTATTATTAAGTTGTAACCAGGCATTTTGGTGTCTGACTTTTCAAGCTCAAAATTTTGCGATATAATAGAAGCAAGAAGTACCATAAAATGATAAATTGAAAGAAATAATATATTTGGTGATAGTAATCTCACATTTTTGGTGTTCTTTTAGTGTTTTTGTCTTAGGTAGCTTTCTGTTACTGAGATTGCTGCCAACATCTGCTTCCATGTAATGAAAAAGGTATTGCTTGATATAAAGTTCTGACACATTTGTGTTCAGAGTATAAATTCACTTTGATTTACTTTAAATTGTGAGACAGTGATAAATTACTGTGTAATTATCATGTTTAAAATGTCAAGCTGAGGCAATGACAAGTCCTTTTAAACTTTTCTTTCCACTTCTACTAATATGTGTGTATGCAATAGTTCAAAAATACTGCTTCATTTTGTCTCTGTCACAACATTATTTTTACGTCTGCTCTCTTTAATGTTTTTGAATAACTTTCTCATTTTTTTGCCTCTGAACTGAAAATTTGTAGCTGTTTTATTTTTTGCCTTTGTCTGCATAGTTACATTTAAGAGAATTGATCTGAACTATTGCAACCAGATTAAGTCTTTCTGCGGATACGTCCAGAAAGAATAGTAGTGTTTAATTTGTTGTTAAACCACGTAATTTCAAAGTTGTAACTTTAGTCATTATAGCTGTGTTGTGTCCTCACATTTAAAATTTCTTAGGCTGGGCTACAGTTGAATTATATTGCATTTTACTATACAAAAACAGCTACACTGACACCAGGATCTATGTGCAGCTGGACAAAAGATATGCTTAAAAACTTGAATGTAAAACTTTCAGCTTCTACAAATTCCTGAGGTGAGGGTGTCTACAACCTAATAGGGCTGAGTGAAGGTTTTAAAATTTTTGTTCTATCCTAAACTCATGTTGTTTCTTTCATACTTACACTTAATTGAGACTGTATTTAGGAATTTCTTTAAAAAGGCAAAAATCTAGGTAAAAATTTGCTTGACGAGAACATGTTTAACATACACTAAAAGATCAGTATGTGCAAAAAACGGATTTTTAGGCTTCTTAAAAACCTGTCTGAGGTCAGAGTGGACATGCTTCCCTCTTTCCACCCTTAAATAAGATTATTAGTCCTTAAATGACTCATCCACTAACTAGGAAGCAGAATCCAGAATCTACTGCATTGAAGTACCTAGAAGATAGGGTATCTCTGAAGTAAGATACTAATCTTATTCCTTTTTGCTGAAATGATACCAATGAGTAGAACACCATTAATGTCAGAGAGAAAGAGAATTTTAATTTTGTACTCTGGAGACTTATCTGGGAAGAAACACCCTGATTTCTTGTTGCAGGAATTTTCATCCACACTATTTAATGACTGTTACTGGAACGTCTTAAATAGCAAGAAAAGTATGCATTAGTCTGTTTTATATAAAGACACAACATTCTCTCAGACTTAGGTTTTTCTGGTTTGAACTTCACTGTTTTCCCAAGCAATTGACCATTGGTCTTGAGAGTGCTTTTTGAAGTGGGCCACCATACCTGCAGCTTATATTGATGACATTTTTCTTGATCTGCCATACCTTAACAACACTGAAGTTTCTGCCATATAAGCCTTACCTTGGTTTAAACCTAGAAAGCTTTACTAAATATACACTTATTACAATTTTGTTAAGAATATGCACTATTTATAAATTATTTTATAGTTAATTATTAATTATAGTACTATGCATAAATGTACATTATTTAGAACACATTTATACATCTTGTTGCAAAACCAGTATGCTTCTCTAACAAAAGGCCAAACCCAGCCCTAAGATCCCTCTGCTAAGTCACAGGAACTCTTGTTCTCCCAGTTGCTGTGTTTGACACAGCCAAGTTCATGTAGTGGATGTGAAAAACAACAGCAAAACATTTCCAGAACTTGCTCTCTCACACAAAATTTACTTCTGTTGTTGCTGTTCTGACACCTACAGAGAATGAAAAACACCTGCTCATGCTGATAATCTAAGAATATTTAGGAAGAAATTGCTATGCCTATGGGAGATGGGATAAACTTTCCTGAAAAATGTTCCTCTCCCAAAGGAAGTGTCGTAAATTCTCTAATATACTCTAAAGAAATCACCAGCCCCTAAGTTTCATTTTTAAGGTTACGCCTCATTTACTCAGCAATGTGGAAGGCTGTCAAATTATTTTTATGCTGATTGCACTTAGCATGTGTTATAAAACTTTTACATTAAGAATCCTCTGTTTAAATGTTTGAAGTAACTGAAAGGATGTTAAAATATATGGATATATATTTTAATAAAAGAACTCCTGATTTGAGTAAAAGTACAACCCATGCTGGATAATTCTTTAAAATACTTGAGTTTAAATTCTGAGGCAACATAAGCTGCTGTTTATATCGATAAACAGCTCTGTGAAATGATTAACAAAGAGTTTTTCCAGTGGTCAAAGAAAAAATCCCACTAAAAATCTGTGTTATTATTAGCAAGTAACTGTGGAATATCTATTTTTTTGAGGCAAACATAAATGCTTTTTAATAAAATAAGCATTTTTTTAAATGGAGAATATAAAGTTAAATAACAACTGCAATGATTTACTGTCTAGCAAAAGCACGTGGTTATTTTTTCTCTCACTTTTCCTACATTTGTAAAGATTTTATTGAAGTAATTGGAGTTACACTAGTAGAAAATTGGTTTGGGAATGTCAGACCTCTAGATCAGAAGAAATTTAAATCCAATTCAAGCAATAGTTCTGGTTTCTAAATGCTTGGCATCAATGAAAAGGATTTAATTCATATCATATACAATGCTGAAACAAATAATCTTACTGATCAGTGACTAAATAGAGAAAGACAATAATTTATTTCCATTATAAAGACCTGAAAAGTGAGGCTTCAGACACCTCAGAAGCAAAAAGAAAATCTTAAGAAAGAATAACAGCTGGATGAAACATAGTAATTTTATTATGCACTCTGGTTGTTATCACTGAGACATCTGTTTTGAAGGTGAAATATAGGGAGGTTATAATGAATTTGCTATAAATGAATATTTTCAATGAGAAAATGAGTGAAAATTAAAACCAGTAAGTGCTTAGGAAGAAACAAACAACCCAAAGTAGGAATTAAAAAGAGCAAATGTGGAATACTTAGAGATGAGTTCTTGGGTATTTTATGAAACTGAAAACAGCATGAGTGATTAAGTGTGGAAACTGAACCTTATCACTATGGAGAGTGGGATATATCTCTTCCAAATTACATGTCTGAAAGTCAGAAGTCTAGCACTGAACTGCTTGCCCTAGGCTTCCTTTATAGTCAATAGAGAAATCTAGGCATCTCTAGAGGGTGATTCATCTCTGACTAAAATAGGCATCTGAGATAGGTCAAATGAATTGCCCTCTACAGGTGCCTGTTTCTCTCCAGTTCAGACTTAGATGTCTAACTTTTAAATGTCTAAAGGTAGGTGAGATGAATTCCACTTCAGATCTTACATTGTTCCTTCATTCAACAGTGGAGTAGTCATTAGTAACCCAAAACCTGTAAGGAATGTTGCAAAGTAGGTACCCAGTGCTGGCCAAGGAGTGAACGGTTATGTGGTAGATTGTCTCAGCAATTAATGTTTTCAGCCAATGTTTTTACTTTACAACTTGTCCAAGACTCTGTGGCTTGTAGAGCCTCTTACATTTCACTCACAAGAGGGCTTCTGGATGAAATGTGCTCTTTTTGATGACTATTAAAGTCTTGTGAGGTCCTAGGTTAGTACTAAACAGCCTGTGCCCTGTATTTGACATTTGACTATGTTGCTGCCTCCAATGTTACGTCACTAGCTGGACCGGTCAAAGTCATTCGGGATTTCCCTCTTTGGATATTTCTAATTCTCCATCTTATATCCAGACAGGTTGTAAAAATTGTAATTACAGGCTGCTCCCTTGGAATTTTAACCTCCTTTTCTGGAAAAGGGGAAGCCGAATCTAGTAGGTAAAGTGTTAGACTGCAACCGCGCTCAGGCTTAATCTTCTCTCTCACCCTCTAGTCAGAGGATGAAACGTGATTTGCTTGTTCCTTCTACTGGTCTCTGTATCCACTCAAAAAGTGAGTTCTGTTGTACAGACTGTCTACTGTAAGGTGCATGTACAACATGGGAGTCATGAGTTTGGGAAGAGCCTTTATTATAACAAAGTATACTTCATGGTACTCCTAGGATGTAACAAATATTGTTTACCCATAAAACCAGACCTTCTCTAATTCTTTTGTTGCTTTTACAATTTTATGTAATTTTATTTTCTAATGTGCAGATTAGCGTGGAATTCCATTATTTGCCATTTTACTCATGATTAATCCCATAGAAAAACATGTCTTTTCTTTCATGGTCCTAGAGCACAGAACCAAATCTCTTCATGGGACTGTAGTACATAAAAGTTTTCCTTGGAATGCCTTTCTGCCTAATACAATGAATACAAAGATTACTTTCTGCTGGTTTCCCAACACACTGATGATTCTTTTTCATGACAACAACATGTAGTATATCAACCCAAATAAACCCCCATTCACTTCCTTCCCCACTCCCCCCACCTCCAAAATGGTTAAAAAGCTATTATCTTTTCCAGTTTTTCTTAGAAGTTATAATGTATTTATTTAGGTCTTCTGGGAAACACAATATAATGGGTAAAATGACAAAATTAAATTTAAAAATATTTGCTAGAATAATTCCATAGAAGAAAAAGATGTTTTTAGTATTTTTTAGTGACATGTTAAGGATTTGGAAATGCACACTATATCTTGAATGTGCATATCAAATTAAATATCATTAAATTGTATACATAAATTAATTAAACAGTTGGGAAATTGAATTTAGCAATAGGCCACTGGCTCTAAACTACAACATGCTACCTTGGGCTAAATTAAAAAGTAACCACTTGGTGTTTTGACATTTCATTAGCAAAACTGCCTCTATCACAGACTAGTCTGAATGATAGAAAAGAGTGAATGCTAACTGTATGTGTAAAGGATTTCCTGGAAGATAGAATAAACCTAATCTGAAAGGAAAATAATTGGAAAAGATGCATAGATTTGTAATTATTGGAATGAAAATGAAAAAAATCTTCATTTTTCATATTCTTCCTGAGAAACAGTGATGGATCATTTATTCAGAAAATTAATATACTACTGGCAGCTCTCAATAATGCAATGTGGGAAAAGAAATGGAAGAAGGAAAATTAGAGTGAAGAAGAAAATGTATTCTGTTTGTTTCATTTTTCCATTAGACAAAAAATTTAGAGATAAAGAATAAAATCAATTGTTATTTGCTGGCTTATTGGTTCAATATATGCAAGACACACATTCACATCCTCTCTACCTTGTGGCAAATCCACATGGCCAAGATGCACAGACAGGGAATTTACATACCTGAATAAAAAAAAAAAAGTATATGCAAACAGTACAATAAAAATAATTTGCATAAGCTGGAGATGTAGACTCTTGATTTATCTGACAATCAGTCCTTAATTTCCATACTCTTTTGTAATGTTTGTCTCTATAGTCTGGCTTCTTCCTTGAAAAGCCTCTAGAGTTATTTATAATGATGTCTTACATCAAATTTAGTTTCCCTATGTTGTCAAGCCTGATAGACTGTGCTCGACCTACACCTTCAGCTACTACTCAGTTTATTCTAGCACAGTTGATCACATATTCCTTTTTGACTTTGATTTGTTTAACTCAGACCATTTGAACAGATTCTTATATTCTCTGTCTCTGCCCTGGTAGCATGGTCACAGACCTGTGTTGTAGGATTTCTCCTCTCCCTCAGTGGTCTTTGTAGGAACTTGTCTGTCACAACCATGTCTGTCAACCATGAACCCATTTCCATTATTATGTTGCTGAAGTTCTTCTTTGCTCCTGAGAGGGGTTTTTTTCTCTGTGTGTGTGTTCTTTTTTTTTCTTTAACCCCTGTTTTTCCTTTTAGATCATTGGGAAACCCCTGAATGTATTAAATAAGAGCCATTTATAAAAATTCCAAATTCACCTAGATTTTTGAGTGTGTGTGTAATCAACGCAATGAATATTGGTATTAAAACCTTCTCTCTAAAACCTCAAGAAAGTGAAAATCCCAACAAAATGGAAATATTCCAAGCCTAATGTTCTCTGTGCAGTGACCACTGAGACAAATTTTCCTCATATTAAATACACTTCTGTTATGAATGGATATTATGGGGTTAAAATAAGCTTCTACCTCTGCTTAGGCCTATAGCAATAGATAGTAACTTACTGAGGCGGCCTGCACCCCAGAACCCACTTCCATTCGCAAGTTCTTTTAATAATGGCTGATTCGGTGTATTATAGAATAAATCATTTATTCAAGAGACACCAATTGAACAGACAAGAGACTTAGAATATTACTACACAGGAAAAAGAAAAACTATTAATAGTATAACTTATACAGTGCACGTTTACAAATACAGCTAGCGGAAAAAATAGTATAATTAGGATTCAATGTATCTCACCATCCAATTGTCGAAGGATGTCCACATACATCAGGTCCTACGTCTCTCAATCTCCAGAGAAGTTACCACAAGGTTTGCGAATTCCTTGGGGAGAAATTATCTCCACACATTCATAGAATGTGCAAGAGAAACTTCTGATTTTGTGGTACATAGGTGATGCTTTTATAGAACAAAGACATGCCTTCTGTCACGTACACATTTTTTATCTCTTCTCCCATCTGTCCTCCAGATTCCTGGCATGGGGGTCTGGACAGATTCCAGGATGTGCCCCCCTGGTGATTTGTTATGCCAGAGGTTATCTTATCTATGGACCTCAGTGGGAGGAAGGAGGGGGAATCATCCTGCCACAACTTCCCAATGTTTTCAACCATATTTTTTATTTGCCAAATGACATGTCAACATGTGTTTTGAGATTCGTAAGCATACGGTTTTGTAGTTGCTCTCCTCACTCAGAAAATGATAAAAGTTATGTTGGTGATTCCAGATTCTACCATGCATTTTTTATCAGCGCAGATGGACCCATTTGTGGTAGTGACTAATACTAATGCTAGTTCAGTTACACTGGATCTCTATGGTATTATTGTGTCTTATCTTGAAGAGTCTCCTTATGAAGGCCTGTAACCAGTTGTGATCATGTTAGATTAGGTAAATATTCAAAATACGCAGTAGAATTCTTTCATCTGGGGTTCAGTTTAATGAGTATTGATCATTCCAAGTGTTTTTAGTGGTTCTATCCCTGACCTTTTCTTGATTAACAGAAAAATAAATAAGACTTCAGATATTGACGCGTAACAAAATGCAGAGTATTTAGGCTATGATTCAGCATGCTCGATTTTGGTTATTTACATGATAAAATTATAATTAAATTTTTTTTCTTAGTGGTGAAAGAAAAGATGAATCATACAATAAGCCTGCTATTAGATTTATATCTCAGTGAGTACATATCAGTGGAGATGCTTCTTTCTTTCCACTGAATGTCTTGTAAGACTATATATGTAACTTGGGAGATGCCTGGCAGTATTTAACTGAATTTTACATGTAATGTTTAGCAACATGAGATAATTTTTAAATGTTATGCAGAAGAAGAATTTCCACATAAAGACAGTTCATGTAAATTAGTGCTGAATACTGACATTTGTGTAGGTTCTGATTTTAACTTCTGCAAAATTCTACAGATCTGGAAATACCTAGGGTTCCTATACGTAATAGTCACAAGACCAAGTATTGAAAACAGTTCCTGACTACTCATTACACAGGAAAGGGATAAAATAGGAGAAATCACTGACAATGCTCTTGACACTTTCAGGTATGTGTGATGAACCAGCTACTCAATTTTGTTGTATGTTAATAGTAATATTTACACTTCAACTGAGTACCTGGCTTCAATTTTTGTGTATGTAATATAAAAAAACCTGGAAAATTAAGGTGTCTGACTGAGCCAATAATTTTGTGAGTATTTGGTAAGGACTGAAGCAACAAAATTCTGAAGATCAATATCTTTCTACCTCTTGCAGTTTGGCCCTGATTTTTATTTGCCATGAATAGAATATCTGTACATTCAAGAGATGTATTGACTAACATAATCTAAAACTTCAAATAGGAGGAATGCTTTCAGAAATTGAAACAATTTAAGATCTACTTTAAGAATACAATTGCAAAAACTCTGAGGAGGAAGTTGGCTGTGCTTTGCTGGTCAAATGCCTTGGTCAAATTTCATTTTATGTTTGTTATTGATAGTTGTTTGCAGCCTTTTTTTCATACCTCAACTTTATCACTTCTAATGTTTACTTGTACATGAAGAATGAACATTTAGATTTGAACACCTTTCTAATCCCTAAGAAAAAGTCTGTATTTACCTTTACATTTAACCCTCCCCCTTCTGTCTTTCATGTACTGTATATCTCTTTGAATGCAAGCTGTATTGGACTTTTCTAGGTGAGTGGGTAGTAGCCAGCACATGGGAAATTTTTACAGTGATAATAATTAAGTAGTAATAAAAATAATGACAGTGATAATTACAAAAATGAATGGAAAAATATTTTATTATAAACTAGTCATGTTGTCATTTATATTTACATGAAGTCTTACTATTGCTTTGAAGGCCAAAATCAGGATCAATTGGCAGCTACTCATTATCTTGACATTAGCATAAAATTGTACTGACATGATGCAAGAATAAAAGGTATCTTGGGGCATACTGAAACTGGATGGGAAGGACAGTGCTAAATTAGCCTGTGTTTCATTGATCATAAATAGCCCTTGGTTGTTAAAACCTGGCAAAATTCAGAGCAAGTATGAAGATTGCATTGCCATGCAATTTTCTACATTGGATAGAGATATTCAGAATTATATGCATAACATCTGTAGATCCTTTTGAAAGCTAGCTGTATTTTCAAGGGCCTAATCAAAACAGAATGACAACTGAGCATGTATTCAAAAGATATTGTCATGATTAATGTACTGCTGAACATCAAAAGAGTTAACAGGCTTTAACTAGAGGTTAGCTTAATTTAGTATGAATTTGGTTGTGTTAAATTTGGAAGGCTTGTCAGTGAAGACAGAAGTCAGTGAAGTTACGTAAAAGGTATTTATTACCCTTCTGTGGTCCTATTTAGTCATCAAGCTTAGACAGGAAGGAGTGTTTGTAAAGGAGATATTTACCTCTCTGAAAATAGCAGAAAGCAAGATTCAGCCACTTAAAAATAATGAAAGAAATTGTTTTCCAGATAATCTTAGTTATGTTTTTGGATGATCAGATTTGACCAAACAAATATCATAAATTTTCTTGTCCACAAAACATCCCCTGTCTTTAGACCAGTTAAATTATAGAAGCAAAATGTTATGTGAGTTACTCTTTCATGCTTTCCTACAGTGAATATTGCCTGGGGAGAATGGGGCTCATGCTGTGAAGTCAATTCTGTTAGGTAAAATAAAAAGCAGTCTTAATGAAGTAAGTTGCAAAATGCTAAGGAGTCAGTAACAGTTCTTAATAATTTTGTATTATGCTTGAAGATTTTAAGGTGGATTTGACAACATTTTTTAACTAAATCTTTTATCTATGAATTGGTGAAACTTGTGAAATCTAAGGTAAACTTTTGATTGTGCTGAGTAAGAGCAATTAATAGTGGTGTATCAAGAAAAAATTCTAAATCAGTGGTAATTGGAATGACAGGCAAGACTCTGCTCAAACACTTCATTAAACTTCTATTTTTATGGGGATTTCTTCATTTCCACTGGAATGAACAAGTCAGTATGCATGACTTATTCTGCAATGAACTTTGATGAATTTTTCTAAGTACATTAGAATGAGCTGCATCTTCTGTTAATCCAAAGACTCCCCCCACCCATACATATGATGATAAACCCTCGGATGCACAGGCAAGAAGTCAGGATAATGGGCCTGAAGGACAATCATATATATGTACGTATATAAATATATTTTTTTGCTTGTCAGTAATAACTCTGAACTGCCTACAGCATTCACAGTGCCTCTTAAAAGTCAGGTATTGTATTGAATTTAAAATTCTCTTATGCAGAGCAGGAAAGGGAAAAAAAATCAAACACTTTCTGAATTGGGCCCAAATATCCAAGGTTAATTTTCTGAGAAAGCTGCAGCAGCTAGATAAGGCCATCCCCTGCAAATTAGTTTTGCCTGCCTGGATTACAGCTAAATTTATGCAGCTTGCCTTATCCTTTCAGAAGCGCCTCTGAAGTGTCGTAATTAACTGGCACACATAAAGTGAGAAAATTTTCTGCTTGGTGGCAGCCATTCCTCATTTCATCTCAGTTCTAACCCAAATGGAAAGGTAATTTCTTATTTTTACTGTTAAAAAAATCCCCACAACCCTCTAATATCTTACAAGCAGTCTTTGAAAACAAACATGAAACAGCTTCAGAACAGAGTTAGCGTTTTAAAGAGCATAAATACTGCTGAGGGAGCAAAGTGGAGATTTTGCATAATAGCAAATACAAAATAGTGGATGGAGGTTGGACATACATACAAATATATGTGTGTGCATAGGTATACACAC
Source organism: Orthonyx spaldingii (assembly GCA_013397795.1). Taxonomy (NCBI): domain Eukaryota; kingdom Metazoa; phylum Chordata; class Aves; order Passeriformes; family Orthonychidae; genus Orthonyx; species Orthonyx spaldingii. Next base: position 124,148 of record VZTJ01003410.1, on the reverse strand, counting down.
ACACACATTTAGATTCCAAAATTTTACAATTCACTACAGAATTTCTGTCTCTTTTCTTTCTGTTGAGATCCACATCCAAACTATAAGTCAAGAAAAAGTAGACGTGATGTATGTTTGTTTCTATTGTAACATAACAGCAGACCTTTCCCAGTTGTCTTCTGAATCATGTGTGAATTCCTGTGCCTTTTACTAAGAAAAGTCAAGAGTATATTTAATATTTTTCATGTAATTTTCTTTTCTGCTGATTAGAATATTTTAATATTGTACAAAGAAAATCCTATAATTGAAATAAATCCTCATTTTCTATATTTGAAGTAAGACTGGTACACATATGTAAACTTGATGAAAACAGTGTAGACTGGAGAAAATTTAATCCCAGACGATATTAATTCCTTATCTTTTCTTTATGGATTTTCACCAATCTTTTTGTTGTTGTTGTGATTATCAAGATTTTCTACTGTGACAATATTTTATGCTGTCTTGCTCTATTTTTCATATAAGATCCCCATTTGTCTCACTATTTACCCATTCATAAAGTCTGTCAAATAATTTGTCAACTTTTAATACATTTTTAAAATAGAATATTAGGTAAGTACTTTCTCCTCTCATCCCCCTTCAAATCCTTGTGCTATGAAAACCTATGGAAGTCAGTGAGAATGGCTGCTGGCTGTCAGTTCTACTGATGAATTGCCACTGTGCAGCACCCAACAGTATTTGGATTTTTTACCCATTTTCCCATTAAGAAAAGTGACTTTAAAGTTTGCTATCAAATCATCATGCTATCCATTTAGAGTGTTGCAGACAGAGTCTTCAGTATATTAGAAAGCATTGTGCACTAAACTACCTTCATTTCAACTAGTCTAGCTCGGTGGAAAGCTGTATTTTTGCTTCCTGAAAATTGATATTAGAGCTGAGCTGGGAATTTTCTACAATTTATTTTTACTCAGAAGTTTCAGCTATAGAGCTTTTACTCTGCTGGTAAGTAGATCGACAACTATGCTGCAGAGCGTTAGTTGCACAGAGCACCCCCCATATAGTAAATCTCCCAACAATTGAGTTACAGCAGGAATCAAAGGGCCAAATTCTGCTTTCATTTAGAATGGATTAAATCCAGAGCAAATCCAGTGACTTCAGTGGAATTACTTGGGATTTAAACTAGTGTAACTGTTAAGCAGAATGTGTCCCTTCCTATTTTAACCATAGTTCTAACAGCTACTTATAGCAGGGATTCCTGGGTAGTGAAATGACTGTCAATGGACTTGCACAAGAAGAGAACATGACATGAGCTCATAGAATTTTCATGTCCTTAATCTTCAAGTGAGGAAGATGAACACTGTTTTGACCATATTAAAGTATCTTGCCTGAAAGGTCTGCTCTGTAGAGAAGACTATCATGTCAAAACAGGGGAAGCTAAAGCAATGCTAAAAATATATGCCTTTGGAAATGCTTTTAAAAGAACTGAGTGAAGATGAAGATACCTGAGTTCAAGCAAAATCTAAGATTTCATCAGCAAGAACATTTTGAATAGAATCCTAATTATTAATAAGAATTTTACAGGGATTAAGTGGTCTTTAACAAGGAAGTCCATCAGAAAACACTAGATATAAATTTCTATGTACTTCAGGTTTAGGAACAATTGTCTGAAGGACAGGTTAGTTATAGAACCCTAAAAAAAGGAAATGGAAAATCTGAGGTTCATTTGTGCTAGCCTTTCTCTCACACCCTTGATACTCCAGTAAAATTGACTGGGTAGATGTCTAAAAGAAGTCTCTTTACATAGTAAGGAGAAACATTTAGAAACTTTCTGAGTCACAGGTAGCATATAGCCAATATTATTGCACAAGACAAAAATTAAGGGAAAATACAATTTACAATAGTCAAGCTCCTGTTTCCCTTCCCAGCAGTTCACTTGCAGAAGACACCTGTAATGGAAAACATATGATTGAACACAAAAATTTGGATATATTTCAAATGAAAAATGTGTTCATTTTTGTAGGACACCAGTGAATTTTTTCTATCGGTTTCCTAAAATTATTGAATGCATTTGAAAAAAATGTAATCTTCAAGGTTGAGTGTTTCTGTTTTACTGTGTTTTTCTTCACTGTCTCGAACTTTATCAGTTTATCTTAATTTCCTTCTTTACATGTGTTTTATCTCTCCTATCTTTGCTCTTGCCACTTTGGCCAACCTTTACTCCTTTACTCAAGTGTGCATTTTCTTCTTTTTTTCCTTGTCTTTCCATAATTTTTATGTGTATCTCTATATTTTGCAATTGTCAGCATTATGTTGTGGCCATGAGGTTTCTTGTCATCACACATAAATACATATGGTAGAATGGAATCAGTATCTTCTCGTAACATGTTCACTTATAGATGGTTTTATTGTAAAGGGAATATTTCTTTGTACTGTTTCATTGCGGGAAAATGACGAGTGGGAAAGGATGGACAATTTATGTTGCTGTTAATCCATTACAGCAAAAGATTTTTCTGCTAATGCATGTGTGCTTTAACAAAAGGCACACAGAGGGGTACAATCAGAACATCTGTGATTACAGCCAGAATCTTGCTAAAATACATAGGAGGGTCTTAGAATGTATAAAAGAGAGTGTGTCACCTATGCTTTCATCCTTTATTTTCCACTACCTCTTTTTACAAATACAGTAGAGACAAACCTGAAAAGCCTTCTAAATTAATACCAAAGCTCCACAGCATTATCTGTGGGTTTTATGGAAATTTGTGGGCTCAGTTCACGGTTCAATATCCCATATCTCTAATAGCAGTACTTCTGTAGCAGGAAATTAACTGATGCTTTGTGAATGGTCATTTATTCATAGGAATAATTATTCTTTTAAGTTGCTACAGTATTTAAACAATCTTCCACAATCTTCCATATTATTTTTTAAAACCATGGAACTAGTTTATACCAATACAACAATTTTATTTTACACTTTCATTTTTAAAATACAAACACATTTAAAATTGGTACGTTTCTTTCCTCAGATTTGTGTGGACTATATGTCAAATTTGATAAACATTAAACTAAAGGGCTCTTGCATTTCTTTTCATGTTGATACCAAAATCCATAAGATGACCTCTTAAAAATGTTTGTTTTATATAGTATGATTACATATGTATGTGAAAATGATCAGATTTAATAATAAGCATCTTTAAGAATACCAAAGTGAAGAAATTGCTGTGCCTTGTCAAGGTTTTTCACTGCTTCTTTTTAAATTTTAGATATCTCAGCCATCCAGTCACTTATATTGAATTTAAATTAAACTTTAAATGAGGAAGAGATACATGTATGAAACTAATGAATAAAAATCCTGTTTACCAATTAGTTAAATCCAATTAAAGCTTAAGCTGATAATTGTATAAACCTCTGGTATGAAAAAGAAAAATTGTACTCAGAGCTGTTGTCTACACTATGTGTTAGAAGATATTTTTATTGGGAACTTGTTACTGTGCTGAGACATTGAGTAAAATGCTAATTTAGCTGTGGCAAATCAGTGATCCTAAAGTCAAGAGTAGCAGCTTGCTATTGTCAGGAACTGTCTATTCCAAAAAAAGAACATCCACAAATACAAGAGGAGAACCAGTGTTCAGAAGTCGGTATGATTACATCTGTTCATATTCAGTATGAAAAACATATCATTTTCAGAAGCCGTGATTCCATACTAGTTATCCAGAAGATATCTGTCCTAAAAGGCAGATCAGAACTGTATAGTTTGATGTGTCATAGTATAGTGCAAAATCCATATTTCCTCAGCTGTGGTTTGATCCTTCCTCACTTTCAGAACTCGTTTTAACAAAAGAAAAGTTCTCTTCTGTTTTCACAAGATACAGAGCCCAGACAGGTAGTAGACTTTTGACAGAGAAAAGTTTCTAAGTGTCATTTACAGATGCAGGATATAAGCTCTCAGTTGTTGAATTTTTTACTGGTTTTGAGAGCTTTTCTGAATTATACAAAATTATCTCAAAAAAGCATATTATAGTTCTGTTGCTCCACAATATTTTTAGCAATAGACTTTATTCTTGAATTTTACCAGCGTGTTTGATATTTTTTAAAGTAAAAAAAAATTAATTATCCCATTCATAGAATTATTACAATGACATTAATGAAAAACAGAGAAGTAAAGTAATAAGTTCAATTATTTCCTATCTGCTGCATCCTCTGTTAATTAAGGGTTGATTGAGAGTAAAATGAAGTGCATTTTGTTACATCTGCACCATAATCACTGAATTCCTCCTTTAATTTGAATACTGAATGGAATAAGTACCCGAGAAATGTTACTCAGAATTACCGCTATTCCTATATAACAGAGTTCACACAGTCATGGCTTCATTAGTGAAGCAGAATGATGTCACTTTGTTCAATGCATAATATTAAAACTGATAAAAGGAGAAGTTGGGTGAATGAACATAGGACAGTTCTTAGAATTCATGGTAGTTTTTCAGAAGGTCCCTTGGGCTTAAAATGTCTTTTCCTTATTTCTTTCTGTCATAGAGTGAAGGATTTACTTTTACCCCACTAATTTAATGGTCAACACAGCTTATCAGAAGAAGGAATTGCTGGAAGTTGCTAACATGTCATGGCTACCTTTAGTGTAAAGCAAGCAAAAAAATGCAATCGTCTTTCTCCACTTGAAGGGGAAAGGGGATTCACTGCAGTAAAATGTGGAGCTGAACAGACAGCAGGTCTGCAGAAGGTCCAGGAGTGTCAATATGGAACAACTCTTCTTTTTGTTCCCATTCTTGTAGGGATTTCCTTATCTTGCTCCTATCTCCTTTGTCTTTTCACCACATATGAGATTTCTCAATGTTAAATTTACACTCTTGTCTGCTAAAGCCAGTCCTATTCTGCTCTCAGTGCTGCTTGTTTCAGTAACCTGCATTTGATCTTTTTGCATCTGTGCTTATAACTCCTGGGCATTGTCCTATTCTTCTACTTTCATGGCCTCAGCTATGATTTGCTCTTTATTTTGTGACTCCCTGCCAGTAAGGGAAACTGATCACGGCCGCCTAGCAAAAGATTGCTGTTCCTGAAGAAATTCTGTACCCTGACAGTACAAAGATGGCTGGGGATAAAGTAAGAGGAAATTGGGAAGTTATATTCACATTCTAACAGAAGTTATAACAGTATGGAAGTTATAGGACTAAATGCAGTTGCTACTCTGTGGATGAAATGCAATGAACATGCCCAAAAACCTATTCCACAATGACTCCCCATGCACACAATCTGCAACCATAAGCACATGCTAAGTGGGATGAAATGGAGGGAAGACTGGTCAGGCACAAGGGTCTCAGCTTTTGTGGGGCTCTGACAGATTAGTCAAACACTAAAGTTTTGAGGAAATCTCCCCTTTTCACACGGCACCTGACTCGTGCTCAGAAATATCCTCCCAAGGCCTCATTTTATTATTTATGCACTACTATTTAGTAAAAAATTTTACTATTAAAAAACCAGACAGTTGTCAAAACAGTTTTTACCTTTTTGCTAATTATAAGTCTATGCCCTAATCTATCAGATGATGGGGTGTCATGTAATTGTGTGTTCTTTAGGGTATTTTTGGTTTTCTTTTGATTGCAGTCTTTGTTTGATAGTTGTTCCCTAGTTTTTTTGGGAGTGTTGCGAGTTTTTTGGTTGGTTCTTTTGGTTTTTTTTGGTTTGTTTTTTTGGTTTTGTTTTGTTGATTATGTCATATTGCTTCAAGATTAGACACAAAAATGTTTAATTATGTGACAGAAACATTTACTAAAGCAGAAGGTTTGAGAATGTTCCATTTGAATACTACACATGAATGCATGCTATCAGTGTGACCGCTGTGTAGAGAAACTGTTTATTCCACTCTGCCTGTTTTTCTAAGAGGACAATTTGTGTTGTCCCAGTGTATTCATAAGTACAAAAGCTTTAGCCATTCCAAAGTTATTCCAAATCTTTAGCCTCTAAGGAGACAGGGCAGAGAAAGTTTAGTTTTCAGACAGAAAGAGTGCTATTATCAAGCTGCAGGAAAACCTTCCCAACAAAATAGTATTCCAAGGGAACAGGTATCCCATTGCTGCATAGTAGCTCTCAAAATTGTTCCTGCAGTGGTCAGGAGTTTAAAACAGTTCCCTACTGTTCCCTCCCTCCCTGAGGAGGACCTTGGAAGAGTCTAAAATACCTAACTGGCCAAAGGTCTATCTTTTAAATTACATCCTGAGGGTCACAGACCAGATCCTTTTTTCAGGTCCCTAGGTATTTGTAATAAGACATTTATGTGTATGGCAGTAGCTAAACTACTGTTAGCCAAGAGGAATAGCCACTTGTGAAGCACAGTTCATTGGACCTGGTTTAGATGCCCACAAGAGTACAATATTAATTATACTGAGAACTGACTATTTATCTATAGAGACTTAAAGTAATTGAGATGCAGACATCTATAAGGCAAATGTCTACAGTTCAGTGAGATGAATCCTACTAAAGATTAAGAACCTAAATCCTACTAGAGATAGCCTCTAAGTTTTGTAATTGTTATCCCTTTATCATCTCTAGGCTCAATAGCCAATGGACATCTCCATTGCTTCATAAGCATTATACTACTGCTGGATCATTTCTTGCCATCTAAATCCACCGGAACATCGAACATTCCTAAGAGTCATTACAAATATACGCCTACAGCTATATTTCTGAATTTTTAAAACATGTACATTTCTCCAAGAAACAGAAAATCATTAGGAAATCATTATGGGGCCATAGAATAAGTATATTTGATCTGGTGGATTTTTTCTCTAAGCATGTAATTGAAGAACAAACATCTTTGAAAGCTCACTTTTTACAGATTAATATTTCTACAGCTCAAAATTATGGTCCTTGATGGCACAATGAATGCACATATTTCCTTTGTAACAAATATTTGCTCAGAGGCAAGTTGAAGCACTAACATAATTAAACAAACCGAGATTACCGTCTCTTCTTTTTACTGTAGAGAAGACAAATGACCTTCCAAAACAAAGACCCAGACCTTTAGTTGTTAAGAAAAAGAAGAGCTTGCCTTGTATTATTAAGCTACAGTGTTACAATCCCTTGAGGGTAAAGATGCATTTGTACTCTTACTATAAAGCCAAATAGTAATAAGAGGTGTGAAGACAATCAAAAAGAGTGAAAAAGTGCTTTTATGATAATTAGAAATATTTTTTCTCCCTTTTTTTTTTTATTTCCCTCAATAACTCAATCTACTCAATCTATATATAAATAAAACCTTTACACATCTGGAGAGAGCCTGCTGTGAAAAGATGGTAAGCAACTAAATTATATTGCTTTGGTAGCTCTTAAAAATATGCCCCTTTCACATATTTTTTTGCTTTCGCTCTGATTTGTCTTTTCTGCCAAATTCATTAAAAGGAAGTCTGAGTTCCAGATAGCTTAAATGGGACAGTAGAAATTTTCAAAGTACTTTTACAGCAGCTTCAGGTCAAGATGAAGAACAAGCCAGCAATTTTCTATGTCCAGAGATGTTACAGATTTTTTACATTTCCTGATCTATATTTTTATTTCACATTGGGAAAAGAAGTATTAGAAGAGGTTTTCCAGGTAACGAATAAGAATTGGGTCTTTTATGTCTCACTATCCTTTGTGCTTCAGAAAATATCTCCCTCAGTGTATTTGAGGCTTGATCTAGCTTCCACTGAGATCAGTGAGTCTCATACAGATTTTTAGGGAGAGCTGGATCGGGCCCCTTTTACATTTGCTAAATCCTGACTAGCCCGTATGTGTATGAACTGACAGTGATGACCTGAAGATGAAATGCTAGCTTTAAAAGCCACTATGCTGTCTCTTCTATGGCAGAAAGCAAAAACAAAAAAAAAAAGTGTGCATGTGTAGGGGAGAAATAAGGTGCTGCTGGCAGTTCTGAGCCTGTACAATTAGTGTTTTGATCTCACTCCACCAGTCAAGAGAAGATATAAAACCATAGTTAGTGTGTTTCTGCACGTAATGAGATAAGTAGAAGTTTTTAGTTAGCCATTCAGAGCAGACATTTCTACTGACCTCCTGCAGGAAATAGGTTCTTGATGCAATCTTGTATTGATCGAGCTGCCAGCCATTAACTGATGGCCAGACTTTGAAGGATACTGTTTTAAGAAACCTTGCAATTCTGTTTCACAATTCTTTGTCATGTGCTTAGAGTTGAAATATCATGAAGGAGAAAAAATGATGAAAATTGGAGTTGTATCACACACATTTCACTTTCTCATTAGGACCAAAGTGAAACAAGTGAGATCAGGACACTAACACAGGGCCTTGGTTTTAGAACAGGGAGGGCACTGACTATGTATTAGGACAAGGAGATATTTATTGTACATTGATCTGCATCTAATCTGTGCTGCTTGCAGAGCAGGTTGGTCAGAAGTCAGCTCTTATCTCTGGCTACTGACATTTTACATTTTAAGGACCTAGACAAGTTTTGAAATTGGTCTCAATGTTCTGTATCGAAAATATTAAGATATCCTAGTGAATATTCTCTGTAACAGTTCCTAAAATTAGAATATTGCTTTAAAGTACTTATAAAATTATATTACTACATAGCAGTTTTTCTCAAACTTTGTTTTTCTTGATAAACTTCCGAAATTGTTGTTTATATAGTTATGTTAATTTGTTTTTAAAAAATAAATGGACAATCTCATTGTAATAGCAGTAATCGCAGTAATCAATTATCCTTCTGCATATCTTCCAAAGACAGGAAAGTAGGAAGTGGACACCGACTGGTCCATTTACAGTTATTTAGGCAAAGAGGACCTGGGAACCAGTGTATCTGAAGGCAGAAATTTCTCATAAGAATAAATGATTAATACACCAGAAGAATATATTAAATATTTGTAGCTGATTTCTAACCCAGAAAGGATCCTGATTCTGCAGCCTGTTCAGTACAGATAGATACTATGTCCATATGGAACAGCTTGCAGCATCAGGTTAAATTTGTGAGACGCATGATATATTTACCAGTTTGAGTAGGCAGCTCTAATTTGGGTTTAGGCCAGAATGAGCAGCAAAACATGGTATCATTTTTTGCAAGATGGTGATATTAAGAAACACTATGTTGTGGTTTGATGAAATACCTAAAAAATGAGAGAACTGTTAGAAACAGTAGTAGAGTTCAGAAGTATTAAAGGCAGGCAATTTGTCCCATTGTATGAAAAGCTGTTTCATTTAAAGTTAGCAATAGGTTTACATTTTGTATTTTGCAGTGAGCTATCCAGTGACTGTACACCATCAGTTAAGATCATCATGGTTATATTTGTTTGCAAGACAGGAAAAACTAATTTTATCTCTTCCAAGCTACCTTGTAGCTTGTTCTGTTTCACACTCTTGCTTTTAAAGTAAGCATATGGTTCTATTAATGAATTTTGTATCTGAATAGAGGCAGCTGCAAGTGGGAATTGCACCCTTTGTGTAAGGTGAAGTAGCGTTTGTTAGATAAAACACAAATGATTGCTGAAGTTCCCTTCAAGACAGGGCAGTAGACAAGGAAGCCCACTGGAACTTCTTGTTGTCAACAACCTGGCTGTTCCAGGTGACATTAATGGAGGACTGTTAGAAAAATGTAGCATCTGTTTGTTGTCTTCAGATTTCTGAAATAATTTAGGCTTGGACTGAGGATGACCATTTGACTCAGATGATGAAGGACCCAGTGGAAGTTGTTGCTGATCCCAAAATCCAATGGCCTGATCAATTTCTTCTGAGAATTTGTTAATTACTCATAATTTGGTTTAAATATCATTCTCTGCCCACAATCTCAGACAGTGCCATAAAATACAATCCTATGGACTAAACCTGAAAGCCATCTAGTGCTCTTTGTAGCATGCAGATTCTAAAGCCATTTACTTCCTACTATGCAAGCACTGAAATTATGACAGAGCCATCTGGAGTGCTGAATCTCTGAAGATGATGGATAGGATCTTTCTTTGTTTAAAGAAAACCCAAACCACCACTACCACCATGAAATAAGATATTTTAGTATCAGTTTTTGCCCATTAGCTCAAAACAAAGTGTCGGCCAAGAGGCAGGAAATGGATTAATACATTCAGAAGAAGGCAACCCATTGGCATTCTCATATTCTTCGTCTGCTGTGAAAGTACCACTTGGTAGTAACTTCATTTCATAACAGTTAAGTAGCATTTGTCACTGTTAGATGTGACAATCATCTGTTCTGCTCCCCTGCCTTTTTGAACTGTGAGTTCATTTGCTAGTATATGTCAGTTAATCAATTATTTTATGACTTCATTTTATATTTCCTTTTTATATTACCTTACAAGCAGAGGGAAAAGAAAAGGAAATCTGGTCTATAAATCAGCTTGTCTGCCCAACAGTTACAGTGCTACAGTATACCTGCTGTGATTGTATCCTTGAACCAGAGGCAGAAGAGAAATGTGCTGTGAATTAAAAAGAAATAAACCAAAATGCAAAGAAGCCCCACTCAGGAAGACTGGAATTTAGTAGCAGGAATTAGTGTTTACAACCAGTCATTTAATTACTGACCCATGTCCAGGACAGAACATGCTCTGCTCCCTCCCCTTCACGCTGAATATGATTCACAAAAATTTTTTATGTCATGTATATCTACAAAATTAAGTGGTTTTTTTATTCTCTCCTTTTACCTCCGGTCTTTTAACAGAACAGTAGGATTATCAGAATCTCTGTATTTTCTCTTCTCAGCATTTCAAAAATGGCACAACTGGTTAGGGAAAATATCTTTATTTTCAAGTGAGAAAATCTTAAGCTATGAAATGGGCGGGATGCCTTCTGTAACCTGTTCAGTTTTCAAGTGTTATGCAAAGTCCTGGGGGATGCTAAACGAGTCATTGTAGCAGGTGTGATGATGGATCTGGAGAACAGGAAAATGTGTCGCCTGCAATGTGCATTTCTTAAGAGGAAACCCATCAGGCTGCCAAGGATGAGGAAAAGATTTGGTTATTGCATTGTGTCCAGATTCTTTGCTGCTAGACTTCAATCTGTACCTACAAATTTTGTTTGGAGAAACCATGAACAGTGATACTCTGTGGGAAAAGCAAAATGCCCTTATGTTACAATCATATAATATATCTTACCTGCTGTTATGAAGACCACTGGTTTCAGGTAGGTCAAGACAAGAAGTCAAATTCTCTTCATAATTTTGAGGATGCAAATTCCAAACAGGTTAAAAATAAAAATGACAGCTGTATCACTCCAGTTTCATATCATTATAATAGTAGCTATTTTTTTAAAAAATATGGTATTGATCTTCATTCTAATAATTTCCATAGGGACATATTGTTCTGTATTTCTGTTGCACAACTTCTGGCAAATCTATCTTTGGAAATATACATTAGCAGATTATATGATGATGAATAATATACTCACTGGATCAAGAAAACTTTCATCAGGAAATAATTTCTACTTTTAATTTGAGAAAATGTATTTATATCTCCACAAGCTGAGCTCTGCTATGCTCTTAGTCTGTGCTGCCCAGGCTGAAGTAACTATTCTGTTTCTGAGACTGTACTTAGTAGCTATTTGTCATTCTGTGTTTGGATGTACTGTGCTATTTATTGTTGTAAACTCTATACTTTCTCAAAACCTGCAACTGTTTGCTGACATCTTCTACCAGTTCTACCACTAACAAACTATTTGAAGTAAGAACATCACTCTTCAGTGCTTTTTATTGGAAGCATAAGTGTGAGAAAATGTGTTTATGTATGAAGGTAAACTACAGCAACAATAGTTCTTGCTAACAGGGAACCAAAGTTAAATCCTTAACTGTTTTTCCACCACTCATGAAGTAAAGCAACCACAGAGACTTCATGATTATTACTTCTCCCTGGCTAAGAATGATTCAGGATGAGAGTTTCCCTGATATTCTAAATATTATTCTTTTTTTCTGCATAGTAGCAATAATTCACCTTCCATTGTGTCCTCATGAGGCTGAGCAGAACTTGTCTGCCTTGGCCATGTATTTCTGTGTGTTCCAGCACATCATAGGAATCACTCTCCATCGACTCTCTTCTCTCGTCTGTTGATACCACATTTCCACTGACAAGGCCCAAACCCAGATACAAGGCTCCACATGTGATCTTCTGAGGGCTGAATTGAAGGAAATAATATCTTAATCCTGGTGATTTTGTTCTTACTAAGTAATGCAGGTCAATATACTTTGGTGTTGCAACTGCACACTGTGACTTGTAACTTTGTGAGGATGACCAGAACTAGGTGGATTTCCCACTGGCTACTCTACCACTACAAGGGGAATGAGTGAGACATTCTATTTACCCTAAGTAATTAAAAGAAATTTGAAAATCAGTTCATTCAGAGGTACCTAGAAGCAATGAGATATATCCTGCCCTTGCCATGACCTCTGAAAGCTCCAGGCAGAGCTAAAGTACTTGCAGGAAGAAGGAAGTGATGGGAGCCATTTTAATGAGAAACTGTTAAAAGAGCTGAGGCAGTAAACACTTGTTTGAAAAGATCAGATAGTACCAATGTTCTGCCCAAAATAAAAGTGAGAAATCAGAGAAAGCTTGCAGGAGGAACTGCAGTGTTAGCATCCTATTCTTATACAAAGGATTACAGTGCAAAACCAAAGATACAATTAAAGATACAATGATCTTTAATTGAAATACTAAAATTAAAGTATATTTAATTTCTTCTAGACAGGTGCAATATATTTTCATAAATCACAAGATCTCAGGAAAATATCCACTGCTGATGAATTGTTTTCTCTCATATTTTAACAGAGGAAATTGGTCTGACATATTAAAAGCAGCACTTGGTGGGACTTTGCTTTCAATACTAGAGGTGCATTTGCACAATTATCCCCTAATAGTGGGCATAAAAGGGAGATTGCTAACTAGTCAATTTTTAAGATAAAAGGATTAATATTCACAAATTGGAAACAAGTAGACAGATGCTTAAGAGAAACTTAATTGAAAGCTGTTCATCCCATAAGATCTAGCTCTGGCGTATTTAAAAACGATTGTTCAAAACCTGTCCTTGAAGATATACATCCAGGAACATGAGGACCTACTCCTCCCCAAGGAAAGGAGAGCTGAATGCCAAGGGCGATGACAGGGTACGGTACTGAATATCCTTCTGTCACTATGGCACAAAGTTTTTGCTACAACTTAGTCCAGCCTTCTCAGTGCTATAGCCCTAGTCTTTACTTAATTTTTACCGACAAAAAAAAGTGAATACTCTTCCTGCTTCCAATTTGGGAAATAAATTGAGCTCACAAACTGCAGAACAAGCAACTTTTTTCCTCCTTTCAATCGGGTTTATTCAGATACTTAAAAATGAAAGCTATTCCACACACAATCAAAGTGCAAGCTGCATTTCACCCGTGTCACTTTGTCAATTCTTCCATTCTAATCTCATCCAAATGGCTTAGAGATTTATACAGTATGTGGACACACAGAAGTAAACAAACATAACACTGATAAGGTATGCTCTCTGACTTGCATTGTCTGTCAGGCAATTGAATGAGATAAGAACCTGTTCTGCTATTACACACTGTATACCACTTACTGCAGAACTAGACTCCACTGTGTGAGAAGGAATATCTTATTCTAAATCGTGTATCCATGATCTGCCAGTCTGGGAACACACACTTTCAGAAGAAAAGTGCTTTCAGCATAACTAGTAGAACAGTTTTAGAGAAAGCAGGCTTAAACTTGAATGTAATTTTGCTTATAATTTTACCTCACATCAAGTTCAACTCTCCTTAATTTATAAATCCATATAATTTGTAGCCTCATACAAATACAGAAAATGCTCCTACTGAATGAGGCACTTGGTACTACATCTGTTGGAACTTAGCAAAAGTGTTTGCCAAGAACCTTGGCTGTCAGCAATACACCTTGCAAGTAGTCAGGGGGATAGAAAGACACAAGGATATGGGGTCTGCAAGTACAGCTGCAAAACAATATGTGGTGAAGGTGTTCTGCATTATAGAAACTCATCAAGATCTATTTCCAGTCTCATTAGCTGTCTCCAGATCTGTTGGAGAACCTGAATGTCATGAACATAAACAATTTGCATACGAAATGTTCAAGCTATGAATTGGAAACAAGATTAAAAGAAGAAACAGCTGTGTGTAATTGTCCATCCCCTGTGGAGATTAATATCACACATTACATGAAAAATCAGATTTTGAAATGAGGTTAACAGAAGAATTAACCAGAAGAGGGAGTGAGCAATACCTCCTACATAGTACCATATTCACCACCATGTCTTTACTGCCTTTTAGAGGCTATTCTGTCTTGAAAAATCATCCTCTAGAGGGCTGCAGGATTTGTTACCTTGCTACATTTAACACATTTGCTAACGACAACAAATTGATTTTTATTTATCTGGCAAAGCAAACCTTGCTCTTTCCCCCTAATATTTAATCCTCTTCAGCAATGTAAATAATGAGAAAGACACTTGCAGATCTGATTAACCTGCAAGTTCCTTTTTAAGCAATGAGCAATCGATACCAGTACCAATTCCATTAAACAACCCTTATTACTGCTTGAGACAGTAGAGGTGAGAACACAAGTGTATGCTTATTTTTATTATGATTCAACAGTAGTTTAGTTCTGAAATAAAAAAATAATAAAAAAATTATGCAGATTCTGTAGACTTTAAAAACTCTTTATTAGCCCAGCCATGTATTAGGCTAGAACACTTCCACTCCTGACAACCCAAGGAACATGTTTTACTCTAACATTGCACTTAGAATGTAAAACAGCTTTTTAGAAGTACATCTGTAGAACATGGTGTTCTCACAAAGTGCTAAAATATCAGCCTCCATCAGATGAAACTCTTTTAATTATCTATAGAATAGTGGGTGAAAGTATACCATTGCTGACCTATCAATGTTTTAAACCCAATCTGAAAAGCAGTATGTCTGTATCACATATTACCTCAGTTTCCAAACTAGCGATTTCTCAGCTGGAACTACAGGCTAGGAGCTATGGCTCACAGCTAGTCCTTGAAACTGCTGTGAATTCTTTGCTATGAAAATTTTAATTGCAAATATTATAAGTAGACTATTCATGAACTTAGAATAGTATTCCAAGCCACAGTCAACCAACCATTCCTAAAATTCTTTTAAACATTGGCTTCTCTAATTAATTGGGAAACAAAGTAGCTAAATTAGGCTGATATTTCCTTTCAAATTGGTAGATGGCCACATAGCCTATGATTTTGGACTATTCTTCAGTATGTGGTATTCTTCTATTCTTATCTGAAAGGAGATCTCCAAGTGATGAAGATTATGTTCCTATAGTAACAGTATCTTCTTATGGAATCATTGTTCAGATGACATCCCTTAGAAGCTTTGGTAAAGAGAGTTAACTTCTCATGACACAGACTAGTGATTGACTCACTATATTTACTTGTTTGAGATTTCCAACTCATGGCAGTGTGGCCTGCTGTATATCTGGAAACTGACACCTTAATATCTTGTGAAAAAGATGAGAAAATCTGTGCCACATGTCACAGCAGATGATACTAAGATAGGATACAGCCCCTTGGTCTCCTGAAGAAAGTTACCATTAAACAGAGCAACTATGCAGGAGTTGTTGGAATATCTCCTAGCTTGCAAGGACAGCAGCTGTCTTGTGTCCCTGATGACTCAATTCAAAGGTGAGAGGTTCTGTGCTATTCGTAGCACAGGGATGAGATCCTTTGTTTTCTTAAAGCTACTGCATATCCTGTCTTAGAAAACAAAACTGTAAATGGGTCATATAGTACAGCTAGATGACAGGTGCTCAAAACTGATGAAACAAAATTCTTCCCTGTTCATACCCATGAAGCATATTTAACGTATGCTACTCACAGGAACACAGTAGTCTTCTACTAGGTATCATTGAGATTCACAGACTAGGGTGATATTTAGGAAGCAACAGAACTTTGTATTAAGGTCCCAATATTCACGTTTCTTTCGGCTATACCCAGTAGACCATGCTTTCCTTTAGTATTTAGTTTAATTCCATAAAATAAATTTCATCTTATTCCTATAGCATATAAACAAATAAGAATCTAAATATGCTAAATGTGGCCAGATTCTTCTACATCATGTATACTTATCTCTGTGTAGCTATCTGCTGACTTCCCATATATCTGAGTACAAGCCTAAAAGCCTTTTAACTGTAGAACTCTTTAGGTCTAGGCTGAGAAGTAAATTGCAAAGGTGAAGACAGCAAGTAGGCAAACATCCTCTGTCACCCCCCTCTGTCTCTTAAATTTAACCACTTCTTATTACTCACGCTTCATTCAACTGCATCCTATTGATTCCTATCCCTTCTAAAACTTCGTACTTTAGGATCTGCATCAGTTGTTTACTATCTGTAGTTTGAGAGGTCTGTGATTGCTGTGCAAAGAACACTGAGTCTTATCCATATTTTCTGAAGAAACATTTTAAAAATTACACAAAAAATCTGATTTTTGGTCTCAATTAACAGACCATTGGTCTTTAGCAGTAAAACACATTGGAAGATAGAGAGAACATACTAGGAGTTAAGCAGCAAGGTGCAGTAATGATATTAATCCACAAATGGTCAAACTGGGATTAGTCAAATTTGAATATTTAAGCAGTCCTTCAAAAAGTTAATAAAGGGAGTAATTTTTTTAAAAATAATTTTAGCTTAATTACTTCCAAGAATGGTGCAGGCACTTGGTCACTTACTGCCTCTGAAACTAAGTTCAAGGGGTTGTGTAGTAGGAGTACACTTTCATAATCAGGTTGACCTGAAAGAAGAAAAACATACTCAGTTTCATATTAACTATGCAAATTTAGGTGACTATACAAACCAGTTGTGTAGGTCTCTCAACATTCAGTGGGTCTGTCTTTGGTAGAGAGTTACTATTGCTTGCAACAATCTTCATCCCTGATCCCATACAGAAAGCCCTGAAGCAATATATATTGATTTAAATGAAATCCTTTTACCAATTTGAATCAGAACTGTTCTGCTTCTCTGGTAATGAATACAAGGAGATTTTGGAAAAGGAGTTACAGCTGCTGCTTGACTGAATATTCAGGAGAACAACAAAAATGATGTTACACGAGAGACAAGCTCATCTTCAAGTTAGCAAACTGAAGTTAAATTAAAAGTTTGAAATTAGCACTGCATAGCTTGAGGCTTTTGATCACTGTAAGAGGCTCAGAGAAAGCAAACAGAACATTTAAGAAAACTTTTCCCGCTGTGATCCTTTGAATTGTCTGCATAGACATAGATTATGTCCATCTTGTTGAACACGCCAAAAAGATTTAGACTCACATTCAGAGAAGACACAGGCAGAGAGGCCTGTCTTGTAAGTTGTTCCAATTACCTGCTAGCAGGAATTGTTTTTCCAGAAGAAAGAAGCATATTTACTGTTGCTTATTTTACCATGTAACATCTCCTCTTGCTACAAAGGGGAAAGAAAGAATTTTATTTTAGATTTGACAGACACATTGCAAATATACCTGTGCACAATGTGTGTGCAAAAGTGAAATGGTGTTAAAGCTCTCTCCCTGAGGTTTCCTTTGCTCCTGTTGAAAGATCTATCTATCGTTGATACAAAGATGGCCGCATGGCCACTTTGAGCCAAAACTAAAGTCTGCAGCTCCAATTGAGGAATGATATTGAGGAACCTTGGAGCTGTAGAAACCCACTATTTCCACACTCTATGCCATGAAACTGTGAAAAACTAAGTCAAAACAAAAATTATAATGTCTTTAGTCTGACACGGAATTGGGAATCTAGACACTTTGAGATGAATTCAACATAATCCACTTAGGTGGGTTCACACTCAGTTCAGCTCATCTAGAAAGTATATTTTAATGTTTCCAAAATCCTACTTTTGCTCCACATGAATAAATGGTTAGTTTGGAGAGGAAACAAAACAACAAGAAGAAAAAACGACCTTTTTCATCGTTGGGCCTGTTTGGAAATTTGTATTAAATTTAGAGAAACAAATTTTTATGAATTTCTAGACAAATAAAAACATTAATTGTCCCCTGAAAAATTCTTTAGCTCACATTCACAAAAAGAACACTCACCTACATGTAAGTTTTTGAGTTTTCACCGAATTTTTTTCTCTCCTCACTTTTAATCAGGGAGATGCTTTGAAACACTCTGATGAGTTAGATTAGTTGTGTGATAATAACTGTGTTGGTCTGCAGCACCAACTGGGACTTCCCCTGGCTTCAGGGAAGTTGCTAGGCTACTATCTTAAAGAGACAACTCACTTGATTAATTGCAAATACAGATTGCTTTATGAAAAAGTTAATACATTTATAACAACAAAGTCTGAGGAAATAGCAGACTGATTATCAGAACTTGCAGTATTCCCTGAATACAGGATTAAGGAACAAAAGTGCAGCTTTTAATAACACTTGCAAGTCTGCGCTAACTCCAGTCCTGCTTTCAGTGGTGTGGTGTTACCGTGCTACTGGTAAATCGCCATTTCATGAAAATCACAAAGCATTTGTTCCTAGAGTGTGATATCCAAAATAAATATTACCTCACTCACTTTGTACTAATGTGACTGGAAAAGTACTGCTGTATTATTCTAGGGTCCCTTTAACCCAAATATGCCTTGGAGGAGAGTATATGTCTGGTATGTGTTTGCACTGAATGTCAGACTGCTGATACTTTGCTTTTTCATTAAATATCTTATTACTTGAAACTCTTCAAAGGGCTAAGCAGCTTTCATTCCTCAGATCATGCAGTGATTTTATGAATAAATGTAATATGGTAATACATATGATAATTAAAAATATGTATTTAA
This sequence comes from Orthonyx spaldingii, assembly GCA_013397795.1. NCBI lineage: Eukaryota > Metazoa > Chordata > Aves > Passeriformes > Orthonychidae > Orthonyx > Orthonyx spaldingii. Next base: position 105,383 of record VZTJ01003410.1, on the reverse strand, counting down.
AAAAAAAAGTGAGCACCTGGTTTCTTATGAATAGACCTTTCAGAAATTATTTTAATTTCCATGAAATTTGTTGACAAAAACTGCAGAATAAAGTCTTTGAAATTTTCTTTGCCCTTTTTTTCAAGCTCTTTCTTTTTGTTTGCAAAGAAACCCAACGAAGCACCCAAACTCTCTTTGATGTTTCAGTATTGCTTAGAAATCTGAGAACATTTAAAAATACTTTCTGGATTTTTAAAAGCTACTTAAGGCAAATCAAATATTTTCAAGCAGCTTTACATGTAAATCTTTATATAAGCAGCAGACATCTGCTCAACCTGCTTCTGATTCTTCTGAAAGCTTCCTTAATAACTTGCTTTTCCTTTAAAACTCCAAATAGAATGTTCATGTATGATTTGGAAACAGTTTGGCTTGTTTTTTGTGGTTGTTAGGAATGTGAATGCATTAGACTTTCATTGGTAGACAGACATTCCTGGTTTAACCAGGAGATGTTAAGAAATGAGCACCCTGCAATGAACTGAAAGAGCAGGTGAGGGAGTAACAGCACAGCACAAAGTTTCAGTGGGCGAGCTACAGAGTAGAAAACATTGAAAAAGCTCTGGAAGGAATGTGACTTTCAAATTCAAACCTATGGAGCTTGAAATCGTTGAGCAGATACAGACACTGTGAAAAGTCTTCCTGTTTACTATGCAGTGTAAGGCTGACTTGAGGATTTCTCTAAGTTGTGTGTGTTTATATGTGTTGGGAGCAGATGATGGGGCACCTACAAACTCCAGTGTATTAATAGTCTTTATGTGAAAGTCAAGGAATTAAGATGCTGATCCTCTTCTGGTGCTGAACGGTAGTGGGGAGAATGCAAGGCTGCTGGTTACTTTATAGCATTTGTGAGAGATACATCATTTTTATTTATGATAGTGTTCCACACCCCTTTCAAACAAAACTGGAGGAAGTTTGTGCATAATCTGTAAAGTCTAGGGAATGTAGCATAGTTAGGGGGCTACCTTGCTTAGCCTTTTACTGAAATTTTCCTTAGAACGAAATATATTGTCACAGTCCTAAGGCAGAGCTGAGCTGTGAGCAGTCTGTAAAAAAGGGTGCTATGACATAATGCAGCAAGGAAAAGGATGCCAATGGTGGAGCAGAAGGACTCTACTCCTATTTGGTCCTTATGAATGTGAAGATGTTTGGGAGTCATAGCATTTAGGATCTGTTTTAGTGAAATTAAAATTTCACAGAGATGTCACCAGAGTCTGTGGATTCAACTGATAAATATCAAAGGAAAGTTTTGTTGAGGGATTGTTGAAGGATTAAGATCAGTTTAAGTTTTAAAGAAGAATACACATTGGTAAAGTCCTAAAACAAGTCCAATAAGATACCAAGTGTTTTGTATAAAAACTAAAAATATATTCCAGGTGAATTTTTTTCAAAAATATATTTTTTTTTAAGTTAGAATTCACTGATATGGAAAGAAACATTTGGATTAGTAATGAGTATTACTTTGGGTAGGTGAAGGGAAGAATTATTTTCTGTCTTTTGAGATATATTTCCATGCCATACTGAGTTAACTTTTTATTTTAATGGGACTTTAAAATCCATCTTCTGCTATTCATGTAATAAGACTCAGAAAACTTACAGGCCCACAATCATTTCATTTCTGCATGTAGAAAACAGGTGCTTGCATGTAACTAGCAGAGTTGCAAGCCACTATAAGATGCAGCTGTAGCACTTCTATTTACTAGCTGAATAGACAGCAGTATGGAATTTTTCTTCAGGCTGCTAAACATAATGTTATACAATAAAAATCTTCTAGCTGTTAATACTCTTTTAGTCTTCCATTTTCAAATATTATTTTCCTGTAAATTTTAAGAATTTCCCAATTCTTATTTTATTTTTTTTAATGAATGTATGAGGTCTTTTTCTTTTTTTTGTTTGTTTTTTTTTTTTTTCTTTTCTTCTTTTTTTAATGGCTCCACTATTCTCGTTCAGAATCTAAAAAAAAAGGAGTTGTTTCAGAGCTGAAAACCATTTACCAGGCTCCATTTCAGCCCTTTTTATGCTCTAAGATGTGAACTGGCTATTCTTTCAAATTATCTCTGTTCTTTATAAATAAGAAAGAAGAATCATAGAGCTAAATGCAATTTTTAACCCTTCTTCTAGTCTTTCAGCTGCTCTTTTTGGAATTCTTGGGTCAATGATCAACTGACAGCTTTGCTGACTATTACAAGTTGAGATGAAAATGTAGATGATTTAAGACAGAAAAACAATTCCTGAGTGCAGAAAATGACATTATTTCTGGTATTTCTGCAGCTGGATTTTCCAGTTACTGTAATTTTAGTATATTCAGCTACCCTTATAAATAGCCTGAAGAGGCAGGTTTCGGGTCCCTACTGAAAATAGTACAACTAAGATCTGTTTAAGAAAGACAACATGAATTTCTTATGCTTGAACACTAAGAAAGGCCAAGAATAAGGCAACAAAGCTCTAAACTAAAGCTCTAAATCCAAATTTTGCGTAACAGCATTTTTTTCCATTCTAAGTATATGGAAAGTCAAATATTAAAAGAAGGTGGACAAACAATAGAAATCTTTTTATGGGCATTCTCCAAAAACCTGTGAGAAACATGGATCTGAAGTGTGAGAGCTAATGCTCCTTCAGCACAGTGGAAGGTGTAGGTGACTTATTTAATTTTGCTATTTTTATTTTTGTATTCCAATACATGATGTTAAGAGAATGTAACTTGGACCAACCTCACCTAATTTTTGAAGTTCCATCTAACTTTCAACCTTTGAGAGGAAGAGCTGGACCAGATGACCCTGTGAGGTTTATTCCAACTGAATGATTCCATGGTTTTTTCCATGGATTTATGATTATGAATCCAGATATGTAATGCAATGTGTTTTTTCTTATTGTTTGCTTGCAACTGTGGTATCTTATTTACCATCATTTTTGTGTCACAGTCAGATGTTTTCTATGTATACATATATATACAAGCAGACATGAACACAGATCCATAGTACATTCACGTATACATATATCACAAAGTGGCTTTATATCCTGACTCAAATCGAGGACAAAGAAATCTATCTCTGTAAAAATTTTCAGGTGTGTCAAAAAGTTTTTGGATTTCATATTCTGAAATCTGAAAACTTGGTTCTGAATTTCAAGATTTTATAATGGTAACACAAGAAAGTAGAAAAATTTTCAAGAAACTTCAAAATATTAATCTTCCAGTGTTTAGGAGACAGTGAGGCAGATGAAAGGACAGAATGGCAATTTTGTAATAATCTCCAGTCTGCAGAAGCATATAAACAAAAACTGCTTCTACCATACTGTGTCACAGCATAGCTAGTGCTCACTTTGTCCTTTTTCCGTCTTTGTTTACTGAGCTGCAATCAGTATAGCAGCATTAAACAAGCCCTAAGAAAAACATCAAAGTCTACCTTTACTTTAAGGAAAAATAAAGGACTCATCAAAAATCCATGAAGTGTTAAGAAAAGCCACCAATCTATGTCCAGCCAACCAGCACTGGCAGTTTTTAGCTTGCAAATGTACATCCATAACAACTGTTAAACTCTAAAAGACTGTATCATCAGCTGGCATAAATCAATGTAACCCCACCAAAGTCAAATTTTAATGAGAATAGAAAGGACCAGCCATTCTCCTGAATACTGAGATATAATGCCAATATCCTGCTTATTTTTCTGCATACTTGTCACACAGAAAAAAAAGCCACAGTAAAAATTGCAGCATGTCGGATTACTTGCTTCAGTCTGCACCCCAAATGAATAAATGTTGCAATCTTCCTGACCTGATTCTTGTATTCTTTGTATACCCTGCCAGCATTTCATCCTTGTTCAAGTATATGGAATTTCGCACAAAAGCATTTGTAGTCACCATGGAAAAGCCACTGTAAATGAGAGATTTAAATAATGTGTCTACCAAAAAAAAGTTAAAAACTTATCATTGTGCTGAATAGAATGAATGCTTACTGTGTTGCTTCACTGCTGCTAATAAACCATATAAAGTCAATTTACTCTGTCCATTCAGGATTCTCAAGGTATCAAATCTGCAGCTTCAATGCTGGTTTCACTGTTAGGCTGAAAAGGTGGTAGCTGCTGCAGTGAGGGAAAAATGTTTTCCCTTTCCGAGCAGTTGCAGCAAATGCTTCGTTCTGAATTTCTCTGAAGACAAGGGAAGAATTATTTGCCATCAGATCAACAAAATAATCTTTTCACATTCCTTTACATTACTTGTATTTGTGCCTTCTTAGATAATACTTAAATAAAAAAGATGGCCCTTCCTTTTTTTTTTTTTCTTTTTTTTTTTTTTTTCACATTGCACAAGAAATTGGAAACTATATGTTCTGTCCGGAAGACAAAAAACTGAGACCTACCAACAAAATAGTGGGGTATCAATGTTCATGACATTTTCAGTTATAATTCTTTCACAGGTGTATGTTATCAGCAGTGTAATTAGTCTGTAAATAGAATATGACTCTAATCTCATATCTGTGATGACATCACCATCTGATGCAACTTGAAGTTTCAAGTAACATATTAATTATTTTGGCTACCCCATTGTTACAGGATGGTTTTAACTGGAAATCTTCCTACCTTCATATTGAAAACCTTGTTTAAAAACATTTTTTATCTGCATTTCTTAATCTTTATTTTAATTAGAATTATAATTAAAGAGTTTTAGCATTAAATATATATTTAGATGATATTTTCAGCTCTTGTGCAATTTTTTCCTATCAAATATAAGCAGCATGTGGAAGAAGACGCTAACTTCAGCTACACTGGGGAGGATGAAGCATGATAAAATAATTCGATGTGATTTGCACTTAGAAAACAAATCTTTCTTGTCCAATAATGTAGCATTAAGGAACAAGGCAAGAAACACCAAAAGTGTCTGCAGACTCCAGCTCATTAATTCAAGGATTACTTAGGTTATTAATGATCTTTTTTGATGTTTAAACCATTAATGCATATTGGCTTTGTTTCAAATTATGGCTTATAATATTACTTACATTGAATTACCAATGAAGGTGAAATCTGCCAAGAAGAAAACACCACCTTCTATTTACTGTAGGAAATAACAGCAACAACAACAAAATATGTTAAAGCAGTCCCAGAACTGATAGCTGTCTTTACTATTTTACCTCACGGCCTCCTTCAGTTTCTTGCCATATGCTAAAAGTTCATTCTCTGATGAGCCTTTGAGCTGTCAGTCTGTCTTCCTAGCTTTTCTCTCATTTTCTCTTCAGTGTAAATGGCTATTTGCTGGAAATTGTTTTATATCTTGCCTGACCATTTGACTGCAGGGCATAGTTAGTTCTCATGTCTTCTATTAGAATGACAGTGGACACAGTAGGCAAGCTAGGTCAATTAAGTGGCCACTACCATTAAGATTAACCTTTTTAAAAGTCTGAGCATTATGTATTAGAACATATTTGGTACTGGATCAGTACCTCAGGGCAAGAAAAGTGCAATTTAATCACCAATTTTCCACATTTTTCCCTCTGTATAAGGGTGAGGCCAAAGTGTGTTTTGAAGGGCACAGTCATCAGCTTGTGGGTCAGTCACCCATCCATGTCACATCAACAGGAGAAAGTTAAAAAATCTCCTGATTTGACTGCCGCCAGTGCAGTTTATTAATGGTAACATTCTTCTGGAAAGTCTGATGTTGCTTTATATTGACATAAATCTTCTAAACGTTCATAGCTTTGGGATAAATTTTCACAATTTTAAATATGTATCTGAATATCCAAACCTTTCCTCCTTTAATTCATCTTACTAATAGTCCTGCTTTGGGAATAATATGTTCGTTTTTCATTTTCTGCCCTTGTCATGTGCCACTTCATTTGGAGGAAAAAGCATGGCAGGGTTAGTATTCCTATATCTGTATTTCTCTAGATGGTGCTCTGTGCCATATTGTTTAATTCTTATTATCCTTGCCTGATAATCTGATTTCATGCGGAAGGAAGAAGTTAACTCTCTGGTGAGTTCCCACTGGTACCTTAGTACTTCCACAGCTGATGAATTTCTGTTCATCCCAATATGATTATCAAGAAATGTTGGAAGGAGAGAATCACTTGTAGTGTCATTTGCTACAATAGAGTAAAGAGGCTTAGTAAGATGGATTTCCTCTGAGCTGTGTCTGTGATTGGTTTTCCTGGGTGCACTGTAGGATCAGGAGCTTCTGAAGGTAATCTCACATTATCCCACTTACCACACTTTGGTTTGCATTATAGAGTCTGTGAACTTGATTTGTTTTGAATGAAACAAAAACAAAACTTTTTAATAGGAATTCCATCCACAAGACCAAATTTGAACTGCTACATGCTGACACTATATGTTTATTGTAGCTATCTGGTCACCAGCTCAATATCTTCGCTCCATTCTTTGAGCAAAGAAATTTCTTTGAGCCATACTACCTGCTGTCACAGGTGTCTTAGTTGCATAATCATAGAATCATACAATGGTTTGCATTGGAAGGGAGTTTAAAGGTAATCTAGTTTAACTTCCCTGCAATTGGCAGGGATGCTTCCTGTCAGACCGGCTTGCTCAGAGCCCCATCCAACCTAGCCTTGAACACTTTCAGGAATGGAGCATCCACAGCTTCTCAGGGAAACTGTTCCAGTGCCTCACCACCCTCACAGTAAAGAATTTCTTCCATATATCTAATTTAAATTTCCCCTCTTTCGGTCTGAACCCATTGCTCCTTGTCCTATCCCTACAGTGCCTGGTGAAGAGTTCTTGATGAAGACTGGACATTTGCCCACTGAAGATAATCAAGATCATATTTAAATTACAAACTTATTCTACCTCAATAACTTATTCTACTAGAGAATGATATCTTTAATTAGATTGTGTCGAACCACTTTTTTTGAGGAGTAATGATTTTTTTTGGTGAAAAAACCAAGATTTTTTCACAAAAATTATTTGTGGATCACTTATCAGATTGCATTTCTGAAGTCGAAATCTTCTATTTTATCTTGGTTTAGACAATGAAGCTCAAACCATCTCTTCTTCATCCTCAGCATTTCCTTTAAAGTTTTTAACAAAAATCTCACAAAGCCTGGTGTAATAAATTCAGTGCCTTTTTTGTTTGTTTGTTTTCTTTTTTCTTTTTCCAGGGAATAAGAAAGAAAGCAAACTTTGTTTCTCAAGGCTCTTCTGTTCAGATCACCATTATGTAAAATCAGTAGCCTTAGTTTCACAGATTCCTCCTTGCATCTGTGCCAGCCCCAAAAGCTCAGCTTCTCCCAGATTTGAAAATAATGTTGGTGAGGGAAATAATTAACTATTTTCTGCCCTTCCTTCTTCCCCCTGCCATCAGCACCTTTATCTGCTGGTTTTTTCAAGTCTTATGTTAGTAAAGTAAGTTATGCTTCTTTAATGAAGCAAGGATGTAGCCATATTTTTTATCGTAGCATTAAAAAGTTTTGAGATTCAGATCTATCTTAACAGTCTTTTAAGCATCAAAGTGTCTTTGCCAGTGATGATGTAAATAACTTTTAATTTTGCATATCTCTTCCCCATGTTAAGCTGTTTTCTTAAGTCTGAATCAAGTGATCATGCAGCAAATGTCAGTTGTGAACTTATATTGTATGAAAATAAAAGAAGTTGCACAAAGGAAAATAACGTTCAATTAATTTTCAGGTAAAAATATGGTGTTGAACTACTTCCTCTGACATGTGCTTTTTTTTTCGGTGGGGATCAATTACAACTCTTTACTCAATTGTGCAGGTGATCACAGTGCTTGTGTGTCTTCTGTTCTCTGAATTTATTCCACAAACTAATGGTATAACAAGAACCATGTATGGGGGAGCTCAGTGCACTCTGATCCCCAGGTGGGCCCCAATGTGTCAGAAGCATTTCTATCTCCTTATAGCTGCTATCCCCACTTGGACCTCTCTCACATCTTAGGACATGTCAGACAGCACAATGAACTCAGCAGATGAACTGAGAACTTGCTGACTACCTGAGAGTGAACTGACTGTTATCTAGTGTAGCTTTGCTCTTTCGGTGCTGGACTTCTCTGGGACCACCGTGCACACCCTTGGTAGCTCCCTTAGCTCAGGAGCTCCAGTCCTGGGCGGGTGGTGGCATCTGTTTGCAGGTAAAAAGAGACAGACCACTTGCCTTTTTAATCAGCATTCTTTATTCCCTCACAGAGGGAAAAGGAAGGTGCAAAGAACAACTGTGAGATGGTGAACCTGGCAAAAATGGCCACGATCGTCGCTCGCCTCGACTTCTTATGCCTTCCATCAGGGGAGGGCAAGGCGAGAGACGAGCCAATGGGCAAATGATTGACCAGTGACACCTGGCCAGTCCTGGGTAAACAGGGGAGGGACATGTACAAAGCAGCACTATGTATGGTCAGCCTACCGGGATGGATTCCCGGTGTCTGACGCACTGCTACAACCTAGAACTTGGTGAATGTAGTTTCTAGATCTCTTTCCTTTGTTATGAAGTTAAGAATGCTGGATTACAGGTAGAAACATACTTCTAAACATGTGTCCGAAGTTGACTGAAGCCTTCTGTTGGGGACAACAGCTCTTAGAATATGACCTTTTTAACAACACTTTTTGATGAAAGGCCTTCCAGAAACTGATTTCTGTTTGCTGTATTATTTATGTTTCAATAATATGCTCTATGTAAAGTCTGATCCGTACAGGATATTTTTCTCAGTTGCTAGTTAGCAATGTATGCAAACAAAAAGATCGGATAGCTATTTATAAGCATTCCTGCTATAGTAAGTAAACCAAATGAAGAGACCATCTTTATACAGCTTACTTAAGTCCTTACACAATTTTCCATGAAAGATTTGCAACAGCTGTAGGCACATGAAACATGTTCCATTACCTTTGGGTGAAATAAATGTGCCTGCCACATTTTTTCCTGACACCATAGCACAGTTGTTTGCACAACAGTGGTACCATGGAGAAGGAATTGGTCTTTTGAGTATTACCCAGTTTCACAGCAGATTTAGAAGATGTGGTACTAGAATTGTCAATGTGATGGTTTTGGTGGAAGTGAAGTACTGATACACTGCAGAACTTAGTCAGCTTGTGTTTGTCCCAGAAAAGAGAATAGTTGTGCGAGTCAGTATTGTGAAAGCAGTGGAACTGTATTTACTTTATTTTTGTCTACAGAAGAAAGATAGTATAAAAAGCAATTTATTAGTAAGCATATCATTCTGATCTCTAGTTACTTCTTTCCTTCCCTTCACAGGAATAACATACTACAAAAAGCCATTTATTAGTGAGAATGTCATTCTGCTTATGTGAGTTTGCAAGGGAAAGAATGTACTGAGACTTGGCCAGGAAGAGTGAAGAAAAGAATTGTGTCAGTGTGAGTTGGGCATTCTGTTGTGCTTGTTACAGGTGCATTTTCTAAGATATAAATCAGGTCAAGGAAGCCTCAGTTGAAACGTGTTTGCTGAATGAGCAGATAACTGCAGTGAAAGGATGTAAAGTGAGAGAAATAAAGAGCAACCCATACTGCTATAAATGTGAACTACAAGCCATGTAAATAGCATAACTCCCACTGAGAATGTGACAAGTCTTTCAGGCACTTACTTTTATTTCTAAGCTTTGCCCAACCCCAGCTATCAATGTTACAGATTCCAGCTAGTTTTTAGCAGACATTTTATGAAAATTCACACACATATTTCAGAAGCTAATAAAATGACATTTCATTATTATTCATCAATTGTATGTACCACTAACTGTTTTGAATCCATTGCAATTTGTATCCCATGCACTAAACGTTACAGCAGCAGGGTTTGAAATTAGTGCCATTAGGTGGCTTGCCTTGATATGTGTATGATAAGAAGCAGTCTTTCATTGAGGGTAAAAAAGTGTATTATTTCATAAACTAAGTGCTTTTTTACTGTTGTTTTTTAAAGCTGTGCCACTGCTGTTAAGCAGCTCAAACTTGTTGGCACCAACTATGTGTAAACTTAGAAAACACCCTTTCTAATGCAATTTGCTCACTTTGGAGACTGGGGTGGGTTTTTTTCAGTTTCTATTCTTATACCTGTTGGCTCCTGTCTCATCCGTTCTATCTAGCTGCTTTTGAGTGCCATAAATGACCAGGGAAAAAGTTTTCGCATGAAAAAGATAAAGTTTCTTGTCTTTTCTGCATGGTGCAGAGGTCATGATGAGAGATCAAAGACAGGAAGCAGCTTATCATTTTGTTAACAGGTACAGGGACTCAGAGCTTTGTTACACTCTACCAGAAGCCATTAGCGACCTGTAATAAGCTAGGAGCACCAGCATGGGGCTTGATTTTAGGCTGGCAATGAGGAATAGACAGGAATAGACAGGAAGAATGCACTGGCACTTGTTTGCAATATACATGTGTGTTTTCATACATACGTCTGAATCCATGTGGATCTTCCTTTTGACATTTGATTCAACACAGAATAAGTAACATAAAAGTTTTGTTGATCTTCACCCCTCCAAGCCCCCACACCTGTCAAATACAGCAGATCAAATATCTTTCTCTCTTTTTTCTCATGCTGCCTAGCTACTTTGTGCCTCATATGACATGCAGCACTGACATGGCCTCTGGTTACTAAAATTATGAGGGTAGCATCATTTTAAACTTGTTTTTCATTAAAAGATTAATATTTTCTTTCACATTTTCTTGAACTCACTCGAGAAGGAGATTCTTGTGAGTCATAAAATAATACTACAAATAGTAAATATTTTATATAATGTATTCTGTAGGAATTTATACTTATTAATACTGATACCAATTAAATGTCTATGGTACCCTGTTATTTTCCTCTACAATTTATACCATTGGATTTTTCTCTGAAAAGCAAAATCCTCTGAAAATATTACCCCTCTATGGTGGACACCTTTTTGGAAATTGTTATGCAAATCCAAATCCTGCAGACTTCAGAGGGAATCTGTGACAAAAGTGAGACAGGCACAGAGACCTCCACTCAGGCACTTCTTTTGATTAAGGTTCTCTGCTTTAAAACAGAGTTTAATCAAGGATAGAAAAACCAGAGGAAAACTGCTTTCCAGGTGTGCCTTCTTGTGCAGATGGTGTGCTGCCAAAGAGAATCAAAAGAGACTTAATTACAAGAATGATCAGCAGAGTCAGACAGGATGAGAAATTGTGCGCTCTGATGGAAGTTGTTCATTACAAAACAACGGCTTGGCACGTAGGGAAAGACGAAGCCACTTCTGATGGATGACAAAGGCTTTTTGAAGTCTGCTGAGACTGAGTAATCCATGCTGTAATGTTTGAAGCATTTAGAGGAGGTGACAATCACTTGTCCTTTCTCTGGACAAGTCCAAACCTGCAGGGGAACCCATGCTGCTCACTTTCCTGGGCAAATGGATAGATAACAGCCCTTGCCACTCTGCTTCCTGACAGCCTTTAAAATATTTCAAGGAATGGCTCAGTTTAATGCCGTATTTGTGTCTGTTTTGCAGAGAAAGTGAATGTTGTTCCTATATGAATGAAGTCTAATGGTTAAGATAGATCTGAGGCCTCTTGTTGCCACAAGTATGTGGGCATGGTCTCTCAAATTTTGCAGTCTCAGTAACCTTTTGAAACTGCTTTTTGAGGTAGTTGAACATACCTTGCCATCTGCCTGCACCTAAAATATCAAATGTTTAGAGTTTAACCAAAGCTGGAGGGGAATATGGAATCCTTCCTCATCCACAAAGTAATGTATAATTTAACTTTGATATTCACTCCTGGCAATTGATATTCTCTGGCAATGATGGTTAAAGTATGATTTTTGCATCTGACTGTTTGTGATTGCACCCACAAAGAATCCCAGTAGGACTCCATTCAAGTATAGCATCTGGCCACAGGGAGCTGCAGGCAGAACAATCTCATTAGTATGTGTTGAGAGATAAGCCGTGTCTTACTACCTGTCTTGTCTACTCTAGGACATGTAGTCAGTGGTCCATAAACAGTAATGCGTTTGTCAACTTTTGATGAAATTAATTGTTAACTCTGTTAATTGAAATGAGGTCACAGATCTTCCTCCACGGCCTTGGGACTGGCACAATGCTCTGCACTGACATTGCAACTGCATGCCTAGTTTGGTGACCAAAAAAAAAAAAAAAATCTTCATTCAGCTCTCCAGAAAATAGTAATGCCAGTTTCTCCTTGGATAGCATTTTATTTCTGTTTTTTTTCCAGAGGGTTCTACAGACACTACTGAATTAATTTTAGCAACACCACAGAGTGTGCAGAGGCCTAATCCTCTGTAATCAAGGGATAGATTGTCAGTGACTTCAATGAGCTTTGGATTTGGCCTAGACAAATACGGCCTAGGAAAGAAAAACAGCCCTTCCAGCAAGCAAGTGGCAAAGTAGGGATTTAAATGCCAGTGAGTCTAAGTAATAACATCCTACTTAGCTCCCCAAAAGGGACCCTGATGGCGTTCTGAGGCAGTAGGTTGAAGAAAAGGGATTAAAATGTTCCAATAAATCTCAGAGAAAAATGGAAAGCAAGAGCGGAAAGGTGGTAAAGAAAAAGTCCATCTGTAGAATGAAAGAGAATAGAGCCTGAGCTTATCTTTTTTCTCTTCATCAGTTTAGTCTTCTTTCCCTTTCCATCCCTCTCTCTGGACTATTTACTTCAGTAAGTGTTCCAGACTTCCCAGTACAGGTTCCGTGTCTGCCACAGCTCTTTTGTCTGCCTGCCTGCTGGCAATTGACAGGACATACAGCTTGTGGCAATACTGAGTCACTAAGAGAAGTGAGCTAGCAGGACATCCAAAAATACAGGGAACTTACAACATTAGCTAATTAAGTCTTGCAATACCTTTGTTAAAAAGGCAAGACTTATTCTCTTCTGGGAAAAGAGAAGGACTAAAGCAAGCTTTTTCTAAAGTGTTAATACCTTTTATTATTTGTGTGTGCAGTATATAGTTATGGAACTATACGTGGGCTGAATTTCATGCATGTGCCTGCAAACCCTTGTGTGAAAAACATGAAATCATGGCATGCAGAATTCAAATCCTCTTCTGAAACCATTTATAATGCATACTCTTGGAAGTATCAGTAAGTCAGAAATAGAGTCAAGAATGTGAATCCTTCAGCCTACTTCCACCAAGAAAGGTGACAATGAGTGAAATTAAACCCTGTGGGGTAAACTTTTTATTGATATCGGGCAAGTAAGTTGGAAGGCATCAAGCAAAATTAGGAAGGCCTCAAAACACCATTGCTTTAGTCTAGTCTCACTTTGGATATTTAGGAAACCAGACATATAATCTCTATCTCAGCAGGAGATCTAAATGCTTACAGTCTTTTTTTTCTGCTACTGTCTGGCTTTTATTTGCCCAAAGACACAATAACTATTTTAGGGAACTTCATACTGTGACAAGGCCTGTGTTATGTAAATGAAATGAAGATGCTCATGCCTGAATTAACAGATGATTTTGAAGCAGGACAACTTTGGAAAAAATGGTGAGGTGATTTTTAGCAGCATCTAAAACTTGTTTTGCAGTGTTGACACAAGCATAGACTTGTTACCTTTTTTATCTGTCTAAATGGACACTTGCTGGACAGTTCAGTTTGTCTCTTAACATTTGCCTTTTTGCCCCAGTAAGTTTGTTCACTCACTCCTGTAAAGACCTCTCCTGTAAAAGATAAAAGGACAGATCTGAAGTTATGTGTTAGGGATAAAGTGTACATTGCAGGGAAGAAACTTTCTGTGTGAAGCCACAGTCATGGATCGCATTTTTAAGAACGGTATCCTGACAGCCAGCATATGGCATGCACTGGATATTACATAAGAAACAACCCAGTATGCACAAGACCTCTGCATAGAAGACCATTACCTGTAGCAAACCTTCAGGGGCCAGTCTGTTTCAGAGAAATAGAAAGTGTAATGAAAGAGAACAGAAGGTGAGAATAGCCCTTTCATAGTGATGGAAAGGTTCACATCTGAGACCACAGTTAGTATGAATCTTATGGGGAAGGAATGGCAGCCTGTATGGACATCTTATAGAGCTGGAGAAGAAGCCAGTGCTTAGGGCAGTAGGTAAAAGAAAAGTCCTTAGGCTAAACTGCAGGAGCTCAGATTTCTGTAGGCCACAAACATCTCATGTGTCATTGGCCACGTCCTTGCACAAGTTGTTGTTGTGTCGGTCAGTTATTCATCTGTTTTAAATATATATGTCAAACTTCTGTGCTCCAGTGGCTACAAAAGAATCTCAGTATTTCAGATGATGCTGCTCTGCTTTACATGTAAATTGTGTGTTTAGGGAAGATGGCCAGAATCATCTCTTTTAAATCCTTACTTTCCCATTTGAATAAGAAGCTAATTTTCCTCTTGCAGTATGAAATATTTCTTTAGATTTTTACAGTTTCCCAAGCCTGCAGTGGTGTGGTGGAATCTAATAATTCTACTTATGATGAAAGGCCACATTTGTGCCCAGAAGTAATTGCCAACCTGCTCTAAGGGATGTAAAGCCTTCCAAATCTCAGATTTGCTCTTCTCAAGGAGGAAAGATAATTAAAGTTAGAACACAAACTTCATTGCTGGAATTCACAGTTTACTTAGGAACATGTACCATAACTATGAAGCAGAAAATACGTTAGTGAAATGATGCTCTAAGGAGACCTGCACTTCTATGCAAGATCAGTGTCATACATGTGATTCTGAATACAAACAAAGAGCAACAAAATTATAAGCTATTTAGGAGAGTCAGAATTAATAAATGAATTTGCTACAAGTAGCAAAGTAACACATTGTATAGTTACATAATTAATTTTAGTACATTTTTACTCTTATTGTGTGAATATTTGATTTTTGCGTATTGGCCTAGAGACTAATCCTCTGTATCAACCTGTTAAATTTCAACTTTAAAAGTTCAGATGCTTACTGCATACACTGAGCATATAACTCCTTTTTCTTGAGCATTTTTTAATCCTTGCATAGGTAAAGGAAATGAGCTGATTTTGCTCATATTTACCAAAAATAAAATAAATTAAAAATATTCACCTTTGGGTGTAGAAAATCTGAGTAAAAAAGCAGAACTTTCCATCTAGGTAGATATATGTGTGAAAATACAGAATTTTAATAAGAATGTTAATAAACTGCTACATCCCAATTGTGAAATTGAAATATAAATTTCTGTATCAGCATGATGGAATACTCTCAAACCATAAACCATTTGCTAATGACAAGGTTTATGGTTGGCAAACAGCTAAAAATCCTCAAGTATCTGCCCAGAAATACTGAATGTCTTCCTTAGATATTTACTTTATTTGTCCAATTACAATTTTTGCATCTTCACAAGAAGCAAGGAAATCATTATTAAGGAGAGCAGTTTGGCAACACATCTCAGAAGTGTATCACTAGGAATTGTGTTAAAGCATTCTCTTGACAGTGACTTTGGTAACCATCTGCTAACTTGGTTCTCGGCCCACTGGTATTATCCAGCATGTGCAGGTTTATTTTCTTCATTGCTTTCCCTTTTCCTGTTTCGCTAGCTGTGAGACTGAGGTGTGGTGGTGGGCAGGTCTGCGTGCCATCTCTTGAAAGTGTTTTTTGGTCCAGTTCAGCGGCTCCGTTGTTCAGCCTAGCCAGAGTGATTTGAACTTTATTTAACGGGTTGGTGCATTCCACCTTCCTCCTCATTTTTTCCTGCTGTTGTCAACTGCAGTTTCAAAAAAACCCCTTCGTCTGTGCTGTTTTGTATAAAATAGTACAGAGGCAGAATAGTAACCTACCATTTCTATATCCTTTCCAAACTTAACATCTTACCTAAAAGTAGTCTTGCTTTTCAATCCTCTTCAATCTTCTTACAACCTATTTGTTTCAGATCATGCTGTTCCAAGTGTTCTTGGTTGTAGTGACTTAACACCGGCTGGCAGCTAAGTACTATGAAGTCGTTCACTCATTGTCCACTTCTGCAAAATGTGGAGGAGAATTGGAATAACAAAAGCCCCAAACCTGTGGGTTGAGACAAGAACAGTTTAATAATTGAAATAAAGTAAAATATAATAGTAAAAGTAAGTATAATGAAAAGGCAACTGAAAGAGAGAGAGAAATATAATCTCAGAAAGGCAAAATAAAGCCCAAGAAAGACACTTGCTGACCAATGCCCAGTCTATTCCTCAGAAGCAATCAGCCTCTCACAGCCAGGTGCCCCCAGTTAATATACTGGGCATGATGCTTTCTGGTATGGAATACCCCTTTGGCCAGTTTGGGTCACCTGTACAGGCAGTGTTCCCTCCCAGCTTCTTGTGCACCTGCTTTTGGCAGTGCACGGGAAATGGAAAAGTCCTTGACCTAGCATGAGCACTAATTAGCAACAACAAAATCCAAAAAATACAGCGCTGTACCAGTTATTAGAAAGAACATGTATTCTATCCCAGCTGAAACTGGGACATGGGTAGAGACTGCATGAAGGCGTAGCTGGAGATACTGCTTTTAACAATGGAGATGGACATGTCTTTTTCTCTAGAAGCTCTGTGCTTTGGAGCTTCTGGAGAACTGTGTGAAGTAAATAAAGCACCACTTTTTCTTTTCATTTGTCTGAAGAATGGGTTTATTATCTTTCAGTGATTCAATGGAAGATTTACAAAGAGTTGGATCAGAACATGCAGAAAATGGATGTCTGACAGTCTACTTCTAAAAGAAAGATAAATAAAGAAGTCTCTTAATGAAATGGATCCTAATTATATTCATGTGTTTCATAGAAATACAGATACTTCCAGATCTCAGAATATTGTTAAGAATTTCAGGCATTACACAGAATATGCAAGACTTTATGATGGTTATAGTGAAATTAGGTATTGTTCATAAACAGAGGTGATGTGAATATTTGTGTATCCATATTTAACAGTCAATACAGACACTTGCACAATTTATTTGGACTAAAGAAATGCACTGTCTATATGAAGTAATAACTTAAAGCTTTAGTGGTTAGTCAAAAATTTACTCTTAATCTAAGTGCAATGGTATTAGCACACACAATGTGAATTATCCCGTTTCTATGGTCATTAATGTAGAAATACAGGAAAAATTAATGTACAAAAACTTCCCAATAACTATTTCTTTCTCCAATATTGTTCTGTTGTTCTTCCCATGCTCATTAGGAAAAAGAGTTTCATGATGAGCCATCAGTATTTAGAGTGCTTCACCGGGAGAACTAGGTTAATTGCTGGGGGTCTTTCTATTCTTTACCAAGAGGGGAATGATGTTAATGGTGATGATTTCTTTCTACTCACTCTGGGGTCTGTTTGTATCTACTTTTGTACATATTCTGACATGCAGTACTCCTTATTCTGCAATTCCACATTGCATCCATATTATTAATAATGATTAATTAATCCTTAACATCATCATCATCATCGTAGTAGCAACAATAATAACAATAATAAGAGTTAATAGCTCATTTTTATAAAACAGCAATGTTGTGGAAGAAACACCTGTATACAGACCCATAGATACATCTTGTTCTAGCAACTTGTTTTTACCAATATCTACAAGTTAAGGAATTATCATTCGTGCATTATGAAAATATTTACAACAGGTCACGTTAATGCCTTGGTGTGGCAATGTACCTTCACATAATAAGGTGATGGTTTCTGAAGAATCATGAAAATTGAAGACATGTAAGAAGCCAGTATACTATTCTAATTTTTATTTGATTAACTCAATATACTTCCTATTTTCAGGCTTGGGGTTTTGGTTTTTTGGGAGTTGGTTATTTTTTGGTCTCTTTGTTTTTTCTCAGTCCTTTTAGCTTCTTTGGGTTTTTTGGAAGTTTTTTTTTTAGGGTTTTCTTTGTAACTAGGAAGATTAATTATGGAAACACTTAGATACATAACCCCTTGCTTTCAATAGGATTTAGGAACTTTATAAGAAATTAAAGGGAAAACTGCAACTCTGTGCCCATCCAAGCCATAACTTTAAATAGAGTAGCAAATAACCTGAGACTGAATTTGTGTTGGTAACACTGAATATGTAGCTTGTACTAAGTTCAGATTTTAAAGTATATATCCTCTTCTTGCACCTAAAAATATAGCCTGAGTGCGTTAAGAATACTTCAGTCATTTGTCTGAAAATCTAGAGGTTTTGCAGGAGCAGTAACAGTAGCAAACAGCTCCTTTTTAAATTGTCATGTATTATTCACACCTTGCCTTAGGAAAGAATGGTGGTTTCTCAACAAATTAAAATGACAGATTTTTGCCCTAAAGTACTTAAAATCAAAATTTATGGGTCTGACTAGGCTATTTGGTGTCCGAAAATCCAGGACAAATGGCCCCTTCACATGGCTCATCAGTTCTATGGGACATGCTTTCTGGATACATGGGAGTTTTTCAGCATGAACTGTACACAGGGCCTCTGCAACAAATCTAGTGCTTTTTCAATGGAAAGTCGGGAACTTTGTCTTGTCATGCTTTAAAACAAAAGTTGTCTGGGGAGATATAGTCAGAAGAATAGAAAGAAAGTCAGAAAGAGGCGTGTTAACATTGATATGCTGCTGAATAAATGTATTTTAGCAGATTGTTTGGAATATAGGTTTGATAAATAAGTGCTCGAGGAGTGTTTAATATGCATCACATTACCTGTGTAAACATTACAGGTTGGGGGATGAACAGACAGAGACCAGCCCTGAAAAGAAGGATCTGGGGGTGCTGGTGGATGAGAGCCTGGACATGACCCAGCCATGAGCACTCACAGCCCAGAAAGCCAAACATGTCCTGGGCTGCATCCAAAGCAGCGTGGGCAGCAGGGTGAGGGAGGGGATTCTGTCCCTCTGCTCTGCTCTGGTGAGACCCCGCCTGGAACCCTGCATCCAGCTCTGGGGTTCCAGCACAGCAAGGATGTGGATCTGTTTGGAGTGAGTCTAGAAGAGCCCACCAGGTTGATCAGAGGGATAGAGCATGTCTCTTATGAGGAAAGATGGAGAGAATTGAAACAGCCTAGAAAAGAGAAGGCCTTGGGGTGACCTAATTGTGGCCTTGCGGTATTTGATGAGTCTACAAGAAAGATGGAGAGAGACTATTTACAAGTACATGTAGTGACAGGACAAGGGGGAATGGTTTTAAACTGAGAGTAAATTTAGATTAGATATTAGGAAAAAATTCTTTACTGTGAGGGTGGGGATGCACTGGAACAGGTTGCCCAGAGTAGTTTTGGATGCCCTATCCCAGGAAGTGTTCAAGACCAGGTTGGATGGAGCTCTGAGCAACCTGGTGCAGTGGAAGCTGTTTCTGCTCATGGCAGGGGGCTTGGAATTAATCTTTAAGATAATATTTTAAGTCCCTTCTAACCCTGGCCACTCTCTGATCCTACGATTTCTGCTAGCAAAGGTAAGCAAAAAAAATTGCTACCTTTCTGTTGTTTATGTTTGCTTTCCAGTTCTGGAGCTTAAATTTGACACAGTTTTAGATACTGCTCTGAGGGATGCATTTGCTAGTTATGGGTCTAATTAGTCCAGTTGTGCTCTACTGTGCATGCAGGAAGCTCCATGTAAGCTGAGACAGTGCAGCCAGCTTCCCCATCTTTACAGCAAGTATTTTGCCAAGGGACAGCATCCTCATACCAAATATTTATAAACACAAAATGTATCTTGCTCACTAAGACCACCCTGTTTAAAAGGTTTGTTTAACTTTGCTTGCTTTTCAATTCACTATCTTACTGTCAAGCCCTCTGACTTGCAAATACCTTCATTATAAATTACCGTATATTATTCATTCAATGCCTTAGGAAAGAATGGTGCTATACAGACAAATTAAACTGACTTATTTGTGCCCCAAGGTACTTACAATTTTTATAAGGCATAAAAGTACCAGGAATTGCATCAAAGGTGGGGATCTAGGTAATGGGAGATGAAACTACAGAAATTAGTGTCTTTCTCATGGATGGCTAAAAGATTTTCAGTAAAAACATCTGGAAAGACATCTTGAGTTCTCTGTAAACTCTCACACACTGAATCAAGGGAATTGATGCTCTTTTAGTCTGGTAATTGGCAAATTTTTTATTTTTGTATTCAATGCATCAGTAAAATAAACATTCTTTTAAAAAATATTGTAGTTGTAGAGATAAATTTGTCTCTTGAATTCCAACACTCTCAAAAATTATCTCAACTGATGCAGAAGGCAGTGAACAAAAGCCTTGACAGAGGTCATCACTAGGGAAGCAATACTAGGAGGAATGGTGCCCGGAGTTTGGAGTTTAGAGCAGAGTAAGAACTTCCCTCATCTCCGCAGTTCCACAGAAAGGGTGCTATGTAAATGGGCTTCAGAAAGAGCGGTCTTATCCCAGTACTTTGGATTCAAATATGTTACTAACTTTTCCAACCTGAGACTCTCTCTTAAACAACTATTGGATGTTCAAAAAGACGTTGATTAACTCATTGTTGCTAATGGAACTGCTAAAATGAAGCCATTGTTTGATCTAGCACAAGGTATTTTTGTGAAATTGTTTTTATTATTATATAAAATGATTCTCTTATTTTATAAATGCTTTTCTTGCTGGAGCTCTCTGATATTTCCACTGAAGTTTGCATCTAACGCTGGTCAGTGTTACTGAAATGCTGAGACTAGCTGTCAAAAAACTTGGAACTACAGCCCCTATGTCAAAATACATTGATGATTCCATCCTCCATTGTAATGCTAGCTAAGGAGGAAACTCACTGAATGGTACTGTAATTGTTTCCCAGTCCCAATGCAAAGTAATTGAAAAAGTCTGCATTACTAAATTTAAATACAGGCACCATAATATTCCTGCATTCTGTAGTATCAGATTGGGGCAGCATATACGGAACATTCATTTGAGAAGCACTTGAACAGTCAGACATGCAAGCTCTTATCGCTGTATTGTTTTAAGTGTGTTAAGTTTTCTAAATTCAGGGAGGATATATACAGGCTTTCATACCCTTTATTATACATATTTCACTCTGTGTTCCACCCTGACATGTCCTTAGTTTAGACAGTCCGGTGATCTCAATTTGCTGTGTTCTACCAATCTCTTAAGTTTTTTGTAACCTCAAAGTGGAACCTGTCAAAGCCAGGATAAGTGTGGCAGGGAGAGATTGAATGTGAATGTCAAGAATTATTTAGGACAGTTGTGCGCTTACATGTTGTTGTCATATTATAGCACTAAGTTATGCATGCAGAGTCAGACTACTGTAATACAGCTACTATAAAATATTACCTGGATGTAGTTGTATGTAATGTCATGAAGACATCAAGTTATGATTCTGTTAAAGTATTTTAGTACTTATGCATTTTAAGCAAGACTTTCTCCAGTGATCTGCAATCTTCAAATTTAGTAAATTTGACCAGTATTTAGACAGATGTCATAAAAGAGTTTTGTATACTAGCTCTAGACAAAGTGAATATTTATTCAGAAATATGTGGTGAATCTTGAACTCTTATCTTGAACAAAGACCAATGTGCTAAAGCAGAAATCCTGAAATGTATTATTAATATTGTCCTGAGCAGCTGTTGCATGAGGAAAGCATCCATTCTTTTTGCCTAAGAAGGCAGCAAATCATAAACAATAGGATATTTATAGATGTTTGAATTCTTTTCTCATAGTTTTACGAGTAGTGAAATGCTTTGAAAACACTGATTGTTCCTAAGACAAGATGCTTACACCAAATTTAACCATCATTACTGTGTGATTTCCAGTTAAGAAGGGAAACAAAAGTTCCCTGGTGTAATGGACGTAATAAGACAGGCTTGGACTAAATCTCAGCTGCATAGAGATGAAACAAAGATTGATAATGTATCCATGTGATTAAACTGCAAGCTTTTTGTGGAAATGTCCTGTTGGGCTTCTGAACCCTGGTAGAATATTTTTTTTGCTATAAAAGGTATGACCTGCAATTTAGCGCTTGATTTGGTTTTGGAGTTCAGAAAATTTCAGCTTGAGAGCTCAAGTAAGAGTTATATTAGATTCAGGTAGAAAAAGATGCTAGTCTCTGACGAAGAAGAAAAAAGAAATTTCTCTAGGCCTACAAGGACCTGAAAAATTCAAAACCCCAGAGGAATCTGGTTCCTTGGGAAGTTCTCTCCTGGACTCAGAGGAAAGTACGCTTGCAAAGGAAGTGGATGAAAAAGAGAAACATTGCTTCTTGTCTCTACACCTTTTCTCCCATCACTGATAATTGCTCCCAGCTGTGAGGACACACAACTGGTCCTACATAGGGTTTGTCACTTCCTTTCATTACATCATTGAGGGTTAGTGTAATGAAAGGAAGTGGTTAATATGAGAGCAGGTATGTAATTCTATATAACCTCTGTGTATTATCTAAAGAGATTATAGATAGATCCAAAAGAGTGATATGAAACAGAAATGGTGAAAATTTATGGAGAAAATTAATGAAGGACGATAAAGACACTGAAGAAATAGCTTTTCTAAATGAAATAGCCACAATCAAGGTTGAAAATATATATCAGGAATACAGAGATCCACAGCAATAGCAGGAAAAGAAAGAAGCTGTTCAAGAGGAAGAAACAAACATGTATCCTATTCATAAATTAAATGACAAAATTACTAGTAAGGAGACAGAGAAGACATAAATCTTCAATAAATCTGAGTATTTGTAACAAAACAAGTATAATATAGCAGACTTCTTTTCAGGCTCTTTAGTTGCAAAGGAATATTTTAAAGATGTCTGCATTTCTAAGGATATCTGAGGACTGACAGTATTAATATTTATTAAATATCGGAATCCTAGTAAGATTTTGACTATCTGAGATTGTTGATACTGTATGATTGCAAAATTAATGTGTCACCATGTGCAGAAAAATAATGGAAAAGATTAAGTAGGATTCAGTTCAAAAGTATTTAAAACTAAGAATTAATGGTAGTCAACATTGTGGTTTTAGATAATTGATCTCATAAAATAAAATTATTTATGTGATAACATTTTAACTGTGTTTGTAAATGATATATACGTTTATCCTGATAATGTGGACAAGAGTCTAACTCCTTTTCTCTGACTAAAGAACCTGATACGATACAAGGTGTCAATAAGGTATGGGTTTAAACTACATAACTAACAGGCCTTCAAAAAAACAAGTGTCAGTGTGAAATATCACTTTTGAAGTGGTGTGCTGCTATATGAGTGCTAATTTTAAAGGGAATAGTGAGAAGAGAAATAACAGTAAGGGCAGGTCATTCAATGACTGCTAAACTGAGTACATTGTTATTCTATTGAACCCAAAAAATGCAGAATTTTGTTTTTAAAATTACATCTTGAAGGACGAGGAAGTTAGGTGAGACTTGGGAAGTGGTGATCTTGAAGCAGAATATGATTTCCTAATTCCCAAGGGCACTGCCACAGTAAAGAGCTCTGATATGGTTCCAAGATGCATAAGCAGCTGTCTAATAGATAGCTCACATGCTCTGAGGAAGCTAAGACTAGATGCTTCTAGACAGCTTTAAAAATTAGCAAGGACTCAGAAAGTGTCACAGAATTGATTTGAAAACTGGAAAAGTCCCCATCATATGAACTTTAGAACTTTCACTAATTAACTTATCATAGGAAAGTTACTGCAGCGGATAACGCTCTTCCAAGAGAGAAAATATGACATTCAGCAAAGAGATGAGTAACCAGAACCAGTGGCTCATAATGCCAGGCAGATGCTAAGAAGCAAAGCACAGAGCATTAATCATGGAAGGAAACTGCCAAGCAGATTCTCCATCTGTAGGTGTATGCTGGTTTTGGCTGGGACAGAGTTCATTTTCTTCAGAGTAGCTAGTACAGTGCTGTGTTTTGGATTTGTGCTGGAAACTGTTGGTAACCCAGGGATGTTTTTGTTACTGCTGAGCAGTGATTACACAGAGCCAAAGCCTTTTGTGCTCCTCACCCCGTCCCATCAGCAAGGAGTCTAGGGGTGCACAAGCAGTTGGAAGACGACACATTCAGGACACCTGACCCCAACAGACCAAGGGGATATTCCATACCATATAGGTCATGCTCAGCATGTAAACTGCAGGGAAGAAGAAGGAAGGGGAGGACATTTGTAGTGATGGTGTTTGTCTCCCCAAATATTGGCTACACCTAAAAGTGCCCTTGTTTCCTGGAGATAGCTGAACACCTGCCTGCCCATAGGAAGTGTTGAATTAATTTCTTGTTTTGCTTTGCTTGTGCATGTCTCTTTTGCTTTACCTATTAAACTGTCTGTATCTCAGCGCATGAGTTTTACCACTTTTGCTCTTGTGATTCTCTCCCCCATCCCACTGAAGGGGAGTCAACAAGTGGCTGTGTGGGGCTCAGCTGCCCTTGGGGGTTAAACCATGACAAGATGTTGTTCACTTCAGACTGAGTGTACATTTTTTAGAAGATACCTTTTAGACAGAAGTTAGATTTTAGCCAAATGCAAATTATTACCATCAATGTAAGAACAAATTCTGTATGTCCAATGACCTTTGATATGTTGCAGATGACTAGATGATTTTATTTTCCTTTTGACTTTAAATTTTATAGTTGAATTTGAAAAAGAAATGTAGAGAATAAAGGATGGACCAGGACTAGGCATTTGGTCATGAAGTGTTGTAGTGTCTATGGGACACTTCATAAAGAAGATAAAATATAGACAGAAAGTCTCCGTATGAGACAGTATCAGGAGTTCTTGTGAGCATTTCAGTGACGTGGGTTTAATTTATGCATTCTTCAGTCAAGCAAGTTCTTGATTTCTGACTGTAACAGTTTTGAAAATCAATCTGATTTCTGGAACTTGAAATCTTTTGAAGTTTACTCTGAACTTGTAAATATTGTTGGACTGATTTCAAACTAAAACCTATATTTTTCTGTAAGATGATATTTCTATTTGTCATTTTAAAGACATGAAGCACTCCCTCTTTACAGAATTTACTTTCATTTGAGCTGTCTGACTGAAAAAAAAAAAAAAAAAAGGAAAAATAACTTTCAAGGCCTGAGGCCTGATAAATCTTTTTACAGAAGTTATGTTGTCCAGGCTATCTGGCTTATGGGAGAACAGGAAAAAGGTGTAGCATGTGTTGAATAAAATGCTTTACTAAAAGATTTTTCAGCTTTCAATAGTCTTCAGACATGATCAAATAGAATGCATAAAATATGTATAATATTCAAGCATAAAGACCAGTTGGATTTATTTTAGGTGAGCTAGAATGCTATATTGAAAGAATTTTTCTGGACTTGTATACCATAAAGAGTGCCTTCAGGTGGCCACTGGTGAAATGATAAAGAGATTATTACTCTCGAAGGGACTGTTTTGGGTTTTTTTGTCAGAGGCTACTCTGCCTATAAGAGAAGTAAAAATGGCAAACATACACCACTTTCTAAGGCTCTCCAAATTATAAGGGTGCATATCAGCTTTAACTACATGGAACAAAGGTGGTAACCTGGGCTAATAAAGCAGGGAAGAACAGGTATTTTAAATTTACTGGACATGGATTTTACAGTTATCTGGACCCACTCTAAGAGCCAAGATGAGCTTATATTACTCATTTCACTCAGAGAAGTTTGGGGGATTGGCACTATATTTAACTATTTCTGCTTCATATAGAAGTGACTAGGGTACAAATTTGGGTACAAAATCTGTAGTCATTGAGCAAAAAGATTCAGTGCCTAAATAATTTTTGCAAAACTTCAAATATTGTCGACTGGATGTGCTAGCTGTTGGTCAAAGTGGGAATCACTATAATATTTCCTTTATTGAGTACATATATGAGTAGATACTGCTTAAAGTAAATTGTGTTTTGAGGAAGTACACTTTCAATCTTTAGATTACCTATCACTTTCTGATATCCCAGTAAAGATTTAGAAACAGAGATTTATTGAGACTCAATATCATTAGTATGACACTACTTTACATGCCATTCTTCAAAGCATTTAATAGTGTGTTTGACATATGATCAGCATACTTTTGAACATACATTTTCCTAAAGACTTTGCAAAAGTGACCTATGCATTGGAAAGGATTCCTTCACTTATTAATCTTTATCAATTTCTAGGCACCAATATATCCATTTAATGAGAACAATACCTTAGGTTTGGGGTTTTTTTTCAAAACTGATTTTTACTAAGGTGACAGCAGTATCAAGATAAACAACAGCAACAGTATAATGATGTATTGCTGCAAATACATGAAAACAAATGACAATTAGAAAATAAATGAATAAAATTCTGGTCTATAAAGTGTTCATTCACTTTGTCATTTCCTATGTCTCTTCCCATGCATGGGTACAAATTAGTCAAGTCCTGTTGTACTCATAAATAAACCCAGGAAAACATGTTTTGTTTTTTTCATTCTATCTGCTAAGGAGCCTCAGGGTTTTGCATTAGAAGAACCCATAAAAGGATCAAGGTAAAGCTCTACTGCATATCGACTGTACACAAAATTACATTTTCTCCTCTATTCTCTTCACCTTTCCTCTTTTTTTATATTATTTCGTAAGGGAACAAAAGTCAGGTAAGCATTTGATAAACAGTGCAAAATTTATGTACAAGAAGACGTATGTGCAATGTTGTTAACTAGAGTGGCCACAGCTGTATTTCTATAACACAAAGTTCCACAACTCTAAAAAAAATCAGTTAATATTATTAATGACATTTTATTTATTTTGTTACATTATCATCTAGCTCTACTGTTTGAAAATGGGACAATGATGCTTTCACTTTCTATCAGTTCTCAGAGGGTAAAGTCAGGATAATCTGTATGGAGAAGGTTTTCCTTGAAAATGAAGGGAAATCTGGCTTCATTCTCTTCCAGTTGCAACCTTTCTCTTTCCTTACAAACCTAAGTGTCTTTCTGCATCCTTTTCATGGTCTCATTTGAATCTTTTATCGCAATATCAGAAGAATGCTGAACACCTTCTCTGTTAACTGTACCAGTGTGGTAGACCTTTCAGACTGCCTAATTTTGACTCTTTTCAAGGGCCTAACACCCAGGTGTCTTGACTAGGTGGCAGTGAGGGCTTGGCAGTGCGTACAGGGAGCACACAGGGCGTTCTGCAGTTCAGTGGTGACCTACTGAATGGGCTGGGCTGGCAGTGTACGAGCAGTGATGCTCCCAGGCTGCTAACTTTGAAAAAGGGCAAACAGGGACAGCAGCTGACTGAGAAAGGACCTCTTTTCAATTCTTGCTTCAGCCCCCAGCACTAGAGTGCTGCTACTTTCTTGCTACTTTAAATAAGTCTGAGAGATTTTATTTTTTATAAAGGCAAGTGTTTCTTCACATAAAATAATTATATTTCTAAAAATAAGGTCAGCAAAACCAAGGGAAAATAAGAATAATTAGCCAAAGCAGGCTAAAGCTCTCCATGTCTACGCTTAGCTAAGATTGTGTGATAGCAGGATTTGGGAGGGATTTTTAAATTATGTTAATAAATATGCTTTGAATATACATAAAACTTTTGCAACAGCTTTCTAAATTAAGTCAAAGGATGGTTTTCCATTGACTCTTTTTGGTTTTTGATCAGGCTGTATAGACTTGTCACTTTATTTTCAATTAAACAGTCTGAACTCTCTGATTCAGCAGTAGCTGAGAAAGATGAGTAGAAAAACTGCTGAAAAAAATGATCATTTTAAATCATGCAGCCAGACCCTGAAAAAAAAATCTATTAAATTTTAAACTGCAAATCTATCTATATACCCTTGGTTAGTGTGAGATATCTACCAGCATAAAACAGGACTCTGGAAAAATTTATACTCACTGTCATTTACTTGGAGATTACGGTTGAATTGCTTGGGGATCTTCAGAGAACTGTTCTGTTCAGAGAACAGAACAAGCAACACAGGAAAAATATATTTATAAAATTAGCATATTCTGAAAACTCCCAGATTTGGGGTTCTAAAGTGCATGGACCACATCATAGGACACAAAAACCAACATTTTTGTTCAGCTTCTTATGTAAGAAGGAAGACAAAGAGTGACCAAAATGTAGTAGAAGAAGAAATAATTTATGATTTTATGCTGGCAAATAGCAAAATGGATTTGAGAAAAAAATCTCAGTATCATTTCTGTTGTTTTAAATAAAATTAATTAAGATTTGGATGGCTTTATCATATAAGACAGGAATTTGTTGCAGGTTTTGCAGTTTAAGTGAAAAAATACTTTTACAGGGGATTTTCATAGTCGGTTGCAATGTGGGGTAACTGTGGAGAGTAAATGAACGCCTTTTATAAAGTTTCAGAAGGTATATTTGATAAAAATAACCCTATCATATCAGATCTCTGATAATTTTACTCTTACTGTACAGTCTCTATTTTAATTACCTGACTCATCTGAGACATTCATACAAACAATGGAAATTACCCTCCAATACTTCTGGAAGACCATACCATAACTTAAACATTGTCATAAAGTTAATTAAGCTGTAACTAGTAGAGACCTGCTCAAATGTCAACAAAGGCTTTGAAACATCCTCTTTTCCTCTTTCAATGTCTATTGAAAAAAATTGTTAGAGATGAAGAAACTTGCAATTATTAATACACAGATCAGAAATTTCACATCCAGGGATCCCTCAGGGAGATTATTCTGCAGAAGGCCCCATGTCTTGCTGAAGCATCCTTGAATAGGAGAGGGGAACTCCTCTGGAAACTCATTCAGCTCTTCTTGAAATTGAAGTAGGAGACTGGCCCCAAAAAACAGGGCAAGTAGGACTCTCTCAAATCCTGAGATTTTCTTTTGCCTCTTTGAAGAAAGTCCTTGCCATAGTCACGACTCTTATTAGCTGGTTTCCAAACATCTTCTTAGCACTTCAAAAAACAATAATGTTGTCTCCTCAGTTTCTAAATTTGTAAAAATGTTTGGTTATAGGGGGTATAAGAAGTTGCAAACAGTTTTATCACTTAGAATAATTGCCAATTAGTAAATTGAAAAAATACTTTTTTTTCATATGTTTATGAATGTAAGAATAATGTTTTCCATACACATCCAAACATTTAACAATATGCTTATGAAAGTATTTAAAAATACAATGTCTGTTCTTCAACAATAATAAATTTTCAATATAAATTGTGTATAACTTCATGTCTGGTAGGCAGCCACAGAAATTTCAAAATTTATATGCCTGCTACCAGAGGAATATGTCTTGAATATTGTATTCCTTATACTGCACTTTTGTCTTACCAAAATTTGCCTTCAGCCTTGATCTGTGATGTGTGTGTGTCTGTGTGTGTGTGTGTTTGCACCCCTACCTGTATGCCAGCTGTGCATCAAGAAGAGATTACACAATTCTGTTCTATACCCAGCCATGACCTATGTGCAATATTCAAAGGTTGCTGCTCAAATTTTAAGTGGTCTTTTTATTCCTATTTTGCCAGGCATGATGGGGAGGAGCTTTTCACAACTCACCAGATATTTGGAACACACTTTTTGTGTATTGATGTGGTATCGCATCGACATTTTGCACTGGACTCAAATGAACTCTAAGCTCCATTACTGAGTCCTACAAGACATAAGTAATGTGACTTTCTAGATTATTTTCACATCATGTATGAGGCAAGGGAATATGGTATTCTCTCAGCAATGAGATCTCCTTAGGGGTGTAGCCTTGGGAGAGAATGTGGCAGTAGTCGCATTGAAAGTTTCCCAGAGGACTCTGATGCAAACTGCTTCATTATTCTGGCCTAATTTATGAAAATACTTCGAGAAAAAATCAGATTTTAAATGATAAAATTGCTAATGCATTGCACATAATAGTCAGATTTCCCCTGTGACTCAGCTCTATGGAAGGGGATGGCTGGAAGTGACTCTTTGACTGCTGCTGTAACCACCTTCCAAACTCCTCCTTGTGGCACAGTGAGGGAGGGTGCAGGTATTCTCACCTAAGGGATGCACTGATGCAGCAAATGTGCATTAGATGCCAACTGAGCTGTATTAGCAGCCTGAGTGCTGAAGGCAACATATCCATGTTTGTAGGTTCTGCATTTCAGTCAGAGTCCTACCTCTGAGCAGAATCTACCTGCTTTCTTAACGGCATAATGAGAACATACCTTGTTTGCTTACAGTTTCAAAAATGATTTCTTCACTCTGTGGTATGGACATATGGACTTTAAGTGCAGAAAAAACAATGTTAGATACAGTAAAGTACAGCTTTCCCATAGCTTCCCTACTTTTCCTTCCTTTCTTTAACTAAAGCTTCTGATCAATTCTAAAATACAGAAGCATTTAAAAGGACATGCAAATTTATATCACTGCATAAATATTAAATTTAATAATAAATGTATTACTCATATTATCTATTTATATTTAAAATTTGCCATATGCAGGGCAATAAATACTTTGACATTGTATATGTGTAAAATAACCTAGCATGCCTTTTTCACCCTAACTTATTTTGTGTAAAGCACCATTAGGAACAATCATAATGATAGTAGAATATATCCTGAGGGGTTGGTGAGCACTAGCAGATGCTCACCTTTTACTTACTCACTGATGGAAGTTGAAATTATGGGAATTTTGCCATCCATCATGCAGCTGCTGAGAGACTAAGGTGATAAGTTCAAAGAGCTCATGGTTAATAATTAAATATAATAAGCATCTGCTATTGTTACTACCCAGGGGCTGAAATGAGCTGTTTAGACACAGAATAGGGTTATGGACAGCATAACTCTGCATTGCGTCTTGGATGTATCAGGCAAGAATTGCTACTGACCCGTACAAAATTAGTTTTCCCAAGGACTTCTCTGCAACAATTTTTAAACACTTCAGCCCAAATGCTGATCTCCTAACGTGTTCTGATCAGTACCAATATAACGTCATTATAATTACTCTTGGAGGAAAGGGCTAATGGGACAAGATGTACAATGATGACCCTCAGTCCCATACCTGTACCAGGATTGGGACTCACCTCTCCTCCCTCTAAAATTTGCCAAGCTGGACATTTAATTTAAGCCAGAGGTTCAGGCTTCTTCTATAATCACTCATAGCCAATTCAGAAATAATTTCTTCTCTAAAAGAGTTGTCAAACATTGGAATTGACCGCCCAGGAAAGTGCTGGAGGCACCATCCCTCACAGTGTTCAAGAAACAACTGGATATGGTACTTAGTTGACGATAGTGGTGGTTCTGTCAAAGCTTGGACTCAGTGGTGTTTTCCAGCCTTAATGATTCCATGATTCAATAGAAAGAGATAGGCATCTTCACAGGGAACAGAATCTGTCTCAAGAAAATTTCTCTGAATTGTCCTTTGAAGAACCTCCCCCTCTTTCCTCACCATCTGGGGAAATTAACATTTAGATTTTTACATTAAATGAAACCCAATCTAATACATAGGCCAAATTAAGAAAATTGTTAAAGTAAATCCATACCTACTGACAATGCCCTTTTTTTCTGAGTGGAGACCTTAAAGACCTTTTTTTTTTTGGTTTATTTTGTTTGAAAAACAATGAAAAGCTGAAAGGTGCCAAATAAAATGTTTCAAGGTCATTGCACAAGCAAAATAGGTTTGTTGGTGACCCTGATAATGCAACTGTAGACATGCCTCATAGAACTTCTACTTTCATTACCTATGAGTTAGATGCTTTTTTTGTTTTGTTTTTAAATCACAGGTATCTTATTGATTGAGAAGCCTAAATAGAAATACATGCTAAATTGAACATTTATTCAATCCATGCAATTGACTTGGCCATTATTCATGTCATTTCAGTTAGCCAATGTTTTCAGAATTATTTGTGCTTAAAAATGTGTGGCTACAATATATGGAAGAAGCAGAGGCAATGCAAAATGCTAATGACTTTATCAACTGTTGCAAATTGTTTCATATAATTTACCTATGCATGTAGTGAAAGAAAAGCCCAAAAGCTATATTTCTACCATCAAACAAAGCTAGAATTAATTCTAGAAGAGTTTTTTTGGGTGTGTAGAATTTCTTAGGCAAATATGTCTAAATCTGTATTTTTTAAATAAAGTAGACATACAAAGAGTTCAACATCTTTTCATAGGTACAGCTGATTTTTTTTAGTTGGCTAATTTCCTGATGTTCCTGTTTTGTGGGAGGGAGGAACCAAACCCAGCTAGGCTCAAGCGAAACATTTCCCAAACTACCTCATTACTTTGCTAGGCTCTGACATATGACTTTATACAAAAGACAGCCTGACCTAGCAAGACAGAGAGGGGTAGAAAATGAGGTTGGTTGTACCATGTGGTCATTTCCAGAAAAATGCTTTCTGAGCTGCAAAGTGATTTTTGCAGACACAAAAAGCATACTGTGCTTAATGTTGTACAAACTTGTATTTAACTATGACTTAGTGTCATTAGAGTTAGATTGTGCCATAAGAGTGCCAACATGTTTCTATATTTTGAATTCTTAGTCACTGGATAAAAGAAAGACTAATTTCTGGAAAAAGGTCACAGACCTAGAACTCTTCCTTTTCCCTTTCCCATCTTCCTAGACTAATATTTGTGTTTGCTTGCTTGTTTGCTTGCTTTCTATCTGACTTTTTATAACTGACTGTTGCTTCTGTGGTTGTTCAACTCTGATGTGTAAGAAAATATTGTGATTCCTTTTCCATCTGCTGCCTTGTGATCTCCTGCCTGCTCAAGACTTTGACCTTGCTCTGAGGAGGGTCTGTCCCTAAGACCAGAATCATGGCAGCAGATATAAATCCCAGGGTCTTAAGCAAAGAATTGCTGCCTCTCTGATGTCTAAACTCTGGGTGGCAATGGAGTGAGTTAGGAGATAGGTACCTAATTCTCCAGCAGGACATTAGTGAAAATGTGGAGTGCCTAACTTTAAGCATGTGGAGAGCTTGATAATTAACTAAGCAGTTTAGAGTCTAGGTTTAGGATTAGGGATTTAGGTTAATTTAGCTTTAGGTGTGTTTGGTTAAGTGTTCTGAATCAACAATTTTGGTTGCCATTTTAAAAGTTTGCATCCATAACTCACCAAGCTCCAAGGCTAGTGTAAAACAGCTATTGCCACATTCTCCAACACCTACTAAGAAGTGTTTTGCTATTGAAAACAGTTTTATATTTCCGGCTACTACCAACTTAAAGAACTGACATCTGGGATTTAAAAATTTTGCAGGTCAGTAATCTAAAACTGGTAAATATTGCCCAGTTCTGATATATTATTTGAGTTAGTGAAGAAGAAGATATCATGAACATGTTACCTTTAGCTTTGCAAAACTTAAAATATTTGAATGAAGGGAACAGACATAGAGCTGCTGAGATAGTGACTTTAATGGCAGGAACTCCACTGCCAGATTATGTAAGGGCCTGCATGTCTTTCTATTAGATAAAGACTTGAGCTTTGGCTAAATTGATAAGGATTTTCCAGTTTAAAAACTGTGCTTGTAGACTTCATGGGAGCCTTTCTCTGTGGACAATAAAAAAAGTAAGAAATGTAACTTCGCCCAAATTATATTTGCATATAATGTAGTGTGGTAAAAAAGGAAGACAAAACATAGTGCTGATGCTTTTTCATCTGAAATTAATTAGCACATCCAATTCACACACCCACAGAAGCTGGCAAAATTAATGGGGAACATGAGCTAGACTATGCCCTTTAAAATCCCTTGCTGAGCCATGTGGAAGGGACAGTGAATAACAAGAGTCTGTGAAGTTCAGTGATACCATGCATGTGGTGTAATACACCTTTGTTCTGCAGAAAATATTCATTTGGTGCATGCTATTGTAGCTACTAGAGGAGCACTGGTAGAGTGGAGAGCATGTGATCAATTCTAAAATCAATTATTTTCTTGTCAAGCCGTAATGGTTGTAGTCTGACAGACAGCAACATGGATAAAGTAATGCCCATGCCTCAAAAACCAAGACCCTTCTAAAAAAGGCTTTTAGGATGCTTGGCAAGTCACTTGGATCTGAATTTCAGATTCAAAGCAAATTTGGATATTGTGGCAGTAGTAGGGGCAATTTAAGTCATATGTATTGGAGACAGGGAATTTTTTACTAAAATATGTTGTAAATGCTAGTTTATTTATATTGCTTCAAGAGAAACTGCACAAGCACACAGGTGTGCACAGAGGACTACAAAAAGCCTGCTGGCTACCTCTAGTTCAGGCAGTTACTATATTGCAAGTGTTTGGTGATGGAGAAAACACTTCAGAAGAAATATCAATTAACCAATTTTTATATGCTTTCTTGGGCAGTCACATTTCTACGCTGATAGAGAGTGATTGCTGGACTAGTGGGACCTTTGTTTTAAATGGGTTCAATCACTATTCAGCAAGATTCATAAATTAAAATCTAATTTTTAAGGTGGGCAGTCCCACCAAAATTTTCTGAATTTCCTTTAGGCTGCCCTGTATAATGTCAGATATTCCTTGTCCCAAGATGAGCTTCACAGGCCACATTTAAAAGAGATGTAAATGTGTAATTGCAAAAATGTCATGGACTTATAGGATAGGATACAGATCTTCATAATATGATCACATTCCTGCTTCTTCCTGGAATTTAGAAGAACCTTATCCTGTATCATTTAACATATTCTGATGTCCCATAATGGTTTGTAATTTTTTTTCTGTCTAATAGAGATTTATAACAAGTATATGCTTAACTCAAAGAGCTTGTGAGGAGTAATCAAAAAAGTAGATCAACATAGGAAACTGCAGCCTAGATAACCAAAAGTAAAATTGTAATATGCCAATGGCAAATACATCAGAGACCAAAAGCTTTTTTAGTATAAATTTGTATACATATAAGAAATATATAAAATTAAATGTAAGAATTGCAGGCGTTGCACAAATCATGAGATCAAGCGTAAAGACAAGGTATAGCACTACAAGAAAAAAATGTTTTTCTTTCACATAGGAGGAAAATGTTGAGAAGAGAAGAAAAAGGTTGGATGGCTAAGAGGAAATAAATTATGGAAATTGCGACATCTGAAAAAGCATATACTGAGAATTTTTTTTTCATTAGATAGAAGAGAGCTTGTAGCATAAAAGGAGAGTGTTGACACAAGAATAAATGAGAAAACTATCATGAATGTATTTAAATTTGCGTTTAGTTTTCTAAATATCAGTGTGATGCTCTGTGACATATTTCTAACAGGAGAGGAAATTAAATGAAGCCTAATGGTATTAGAGTGGGTATTCTGAAAAACCATTAGTATGAGAGTATTTTTGATGTGGCCATCTTGTGCTACATATTTTCCCCAAATGATGTTTTACTTACAGAAGTTATCTTCTGAACTTGAGATCGAAGGCTGAAATTACTACACCAGTTAAGGAAAATTCCTGCATATGGGTCACTAACTCAGCAACATTTATGACTGGAGATTTCTTTCCTTTTAGGAAAATGAAAATTTGTGTTCTGTGGGGTAAGAAAAAAATCAAAATAAAGTATCACCTTGCAAGCCCACTTTGACATAGTTCAATTCAGGTTTTGGTCAAAAAAGGTCTTTACCTTTTACCTACATTTGTAAGGCATAGTTACTGGGATGGAACTCAACTGCTTCTCTTAGGAAACCTGTCTTATACCAGGTGCCTAGGGGAAAGCCCAGAGAACAGTTCTTCACAATGAAGTAGTTAAACTCCTGAGTTAGCCCTTGGAGCAGTCTTTCTTTTGCAGATACTATGGATAGAATTGAGTGTCCTAGTTCAGGGCCTATATTAGTTCTCTAAAAATCTGAAGTCTGAATTGCTCAGTCAGGCTACAATTTAAATATGACATAAGTGAGGACTAGACTATAAAGCCTCTAAACCATGAATGATGATACATTTAATTTCTTTGTGTTTTATCACATCAGAGCATCTATGCAATTTGCTGTAGTCTGACAAAACTGAGAATTCAACTAGAACTATTTATACAAAAACTATTGGTTCTGTAGTTACACTACTGGAAAAGACAAAGATTTTTAACTTCTTTAGCGATCCTATTTGTTAAAGAGTTTTCATTTCTTCTGTGGGAGTACAGTGGGAGTACTTTAAGGAACTCTTAGGAATTCTCCCATTGCTGTGGTCAGGTTCTACATTGCTTTTGAATCTTTAACTCTTCCTTTTGTCAAAACTCTAGTGGATTGTTAACCCAGTTATTAACAAACTTTGTGCATGATGACATATGTTGTTCCTTTATATTTCTCTCAATTATTCACATGCACCCTGCGCTTGCTTATATTTCTTTTTATTTTGCTGTCCATTATATTTTGCTAGGTAGCCAATTTTGTAATAGTGCATTGCTCAGGGTTAATTAGATATTGATCTCTAGTGTTATCAGGTGCTTTAAGACATTTGTCATGATCTGAATTTATTTTTGAGCCACTTATTTGTCTGAGTAGGTATTCTAAAGGACTGGTGATTGTTTTGATTGATATAGTATAGTCAAGAATTTCTAATTTCTACCTTTTTGTTCTAAACTACAGTTACTAATCAGCAACCTCTGCAATTCAAGACCTCTGTTTTAATTTCATTTGGACTGATACCAGCAATATATTTGAAACAGAGATAAAAATATCATAAAGTTTGAAAATCCAGAGATGTGACTTGCAAAATTATAAATGAAACAAGTTAATCTTCTCAAAGTGTTCCCAAAAAAAAGCATCAGATAAGTATCTTCAATCTAGTTTTTACCCTTAGCTTCTGTTAAAAAAATCAGTATGGTTAACAGTCAGCGATGCTGAAACAGGTCAATTCCAGATATATTTTGAGATGCACAAAGAGAACAGTGGGGGATTTATGTTCATATAACCACACAGGGTTAAATAATTCTTCTTCAGAGGAAAGCAGAGTTAAAAATATTCCTAAAGGTCACATGCCATCTCTTCAGACCATTTAAAGCTTCTGAAATGCCACTCTGAAGTAAAATAACCTCTCCAGTAGAGTCATTCTGTTAGAGAGCCAGCTAAAATCAGTACCGAGATAAATGAGAGTGCAGAAAATTGATTTTACACTTGTACTGTAAATGTGGTCAAATGTTGTAGGCTAGTACCTCAAACACAATTCTGAAGTACTACTGTGCCTTAAAAATAATAACACAAAAAATAAAGTTAAATACACCTTAATATACTCTTTTTTTTTTTGCTAATGTTATATAAAAATGTTCACTTTGAAGTTTTATTTGCTGTGTGACATAAGCTTAATTTTCTTTGTACTTGCTTCTCTGTGTTGATAATACTTATAAAAAAATGACCTTTTTCCTTCATCAATCACTTCTTCTCATTCAAGTCTCTCTTATTGCAAACCAGGTCCTGCAGTTTGACAGGTAAATAAATGTAGACTTGCCTTCAAGTAAGACTGAAAAAACCTTAAAAGAAGGTTTAAATGAAGCAGGGTTTTATGATATTTCATCTTAATTATTTTTCAACAGGATTGTTTTAGCATTGAAAGACTGTTGAGATCAAATAAAAGTTATATAATATATAACAGATATAATGTGATTGTACCAGACCTGTTAGCAGTTCTGTGTGAGCTTCTGGCTGCTAGCCTGTTTTTTGTCTCCTCTCTAATTTCAATTTTAGATGCTTCTGACTTGAGAAAGCTCATGTCTTTTTTGGCTCCTTGCCTTAGCTCTTACTAGTAAAACTACAGTATTATGCAGCTGGGACCAGTCATATCTTTTCAGGTGTTTCAGACTTCCTCATGGTTGAATAACAGCAAGAACAATTAATGCAATATTCTATTACTTTCTCCTACCCTGCAGTGTTAAATAGTCTCCAGGGTATGTGGGCAGCAGGGGGATGACATTTTTGAGAAGCCCTGGTGCATTTTTGACAGCTTAAAAAGAAATAATTTGGCCTTCTTTTCATACTTAGAAATCAAGAGGACCCATAACAACCCTAGCACTGTTCAACATACAACTTAGGATGTAGTGTTAGTGACAGTAGTCAAATAAGTCCTTTTAATAAACCAAAATAATAAATAAAAATAAATAAATAAATAATAAAATATCAGCTTAGGCTAAACTGATAATCGGGTCTGTCTGTGTGACATCTCTTACTCAACTTGATTCTTGGTGCATATTTTCTTCCGATGATAAGCAGGAGGTCAAAAAACACTGTGGTATTTCTTGTCTTCTAGTTCTCTGGCAATACTGACAATCTTGTTTTGGTCTTTTCTTCTTGAGGATAAAAAAAAAAATTATGAAATCTCTAAGTTTTACATAATGAGTAAAACATACTTTCTCTGTTCCAAGTCTATTATTAATATCTTACTTTTGTTTCCCCAAAACATTATTTTTGGCATTTTGTACACATTATTTTTGTACTTGTCATTACTTATTGTACTTGTCACTACTTATTGTACTTGCTAAAATTAATACGTATTTATTGTAAAAGCAAAAAATGATTTTATATAAAAACGTATAAATTCTTTCACATGAAGGTACACTTGCTTACAGTTTCAAATTCATAAAAGCAATCACAATTCCAAAGAAAGATACTCATCACTCAGAGAGAATTAATGAGAATTAAGATTCCTTTCCAAAACTGCTTCAGCAAGTATTATATATGTTTATATTCATTGAAAAGTGATTTCATGCACTACTATAAACAGGTTTACTCAGTAGTTCACATCAACCAAACCCAAAATGTTATGAAAAAGTCAGGATATTTGCTTCTTTCTCTTTCATCTGCCTAGCCCACAGTGTTTTGAGTTGAAGGACTCACCCCTAGGCTCTAGCAGCTGTACATTAGTCCAGAAAATCCAGAAATATCTGTCCTATTTTACCTTGTTTGTAAGAGTGCTGTTTTAATCAATCCTGGATAAAAGGCATTAAAAAACCCCAAACAGAACTACAGAGCTACAATCAAAACTGCTGTTCCACCCCAGTCCAGCCGGAGATATTATTATTGACTATATTTAACAAGAATTAAATCAATACAAATATCAATGTTTAATGTTTCCTTCACTGAATGTAATTCTTTCAATGTGGAACTAGTACACGTGAAAACGTGGAAGAAGGGATTATTGAAAAACCTAGGGAAACTGAATAAAATAATCTTATTTTAGCTAACTGGCCTACTGGCATCTTCCCTTCTGAATTTTCAGTGTTCCTCAACTTGTTATCATTCCCAAAGAAAGCTTACAGCTTCCTCTTTTTATATCCTAAATGCATAGGCCTTCCAGTACTGCAGAAGAAATAGATGAGATGTTATTGTTCTAAAGCTGCCCTTCATCTCTTTCTCCCAGACAGTATTTCCCCTGGTCCCACAAATGAACAAACAAACAAGCAAACAAGCAAACCAATCCCTAACCAACCAACCAACCAACCCCCCAAACCAAACCAACAAAACACTCCAACAAACAAACAGAAAACCAAATAAACCCGACAAAACCCAAACCAAACCAAACAAACCAACCAAGAAAACCTATGTATTCTTCTAGTTTCTTCATAAACATCCTGCTGGTTTATTGACCTAAAATTATAATGGGATAAAATCCTGCTGAATCTTGAGTCCTGTTGAAGCTTGTAGGGGGATACTTAATAGGAATGATTCTATTTCACTTAGGCCTACTTGCAATCCCAGTTTGAAGTCCAGGATTACATTGAGTCTGGTTTCATTCTGCACAATTTTTTCACTCAATCCCCTGACTCAGCATTTATAATCATTAAACGTCTTTAGTGATAATTGTTATTTTTGTTTTACTGATGAGGAGGATACCTTAATACAAATAATTAAGCCTAGAAACACAATTAAAAATAATTAACATATGCATTCCCCTTAAGGCACAATATTCTCATGCTTGTTCTGTCTTGCTTATTTTGTTCCAATTTTTGTTTTGTACAAGAATTCCTGATAAATTACGACTATTTAGATGAAGTTCACGTATCATTGATAAGTGTGGAAGCTAAGCAGAAGTCTTACTGATTGGTGTCTACTGAAACCTCAGTTGTTAAACAGATTAGAGGGCATTCCGATGGAACAATAAACAATGGCCACTTTACATCTCTTTTTAAAGTCTGCATCACCCACGTTCTTTCATTTATCAGTAATATCTCTGCACTTTTATTTATAGTAATATTACACTAATGTCATGTCACAGTCAAGACTTTCTCTCTGAAAACACCCAAAATAAAAGCCTTGAAATGTGCATGCTGGCCTGTGCAATTACTGTATTGTAACATCAGCCTAAAAAAATCCCCATGAAATAATGACCTGTTAATTCAGGTCTAGAGCACATAAAAAGGAAAAGCTCTGAGAAAAGAGATAATCTTTTAACATCCAGCTGAGAAAAAGCATAGGTATAAAAGGTAACATCAGCTCAGCTGTTTATTTATTCATAGATGCTAACCAAATAAACTAGAACTGTCACAGCAGGCTTTTCTTGTACATTTACCATACTCTTTAGTAAGTTTCCTATAAAATAAATATACATCAGAATCATAATACATTGTTTGTAGAACAAGAAAGGTAACAGCAATGAGTGTACACCCAGATCCTGGTGTTGATTCTAAGAGACCTTATTTTAGGATTGTGGTTAAATGTCCCACATAATTAAATTAGAAACAGGTTCACAGTAAAGCACAGAGAAAAGAGCTGCAGCCTTTGAGAAAGTTCAAATGAAACTATTGATCTAAGATAAATTCTATAGCACTGTATTCAGCGCAAAACTGATCCAGTACAGACAACATTCCTCTTTTTTTTTTTTTTTTATTTGTATTGAATAATGGAACTCAATCTCTGCTTCTGTTTCAAAATCATGTGAACATAAAGATACGGGTCTCAATCACTTGAAAGCTATTATTGAGATAGAAATGTCTTGTTGTTGCTGGGAGTTTTTTTGGGTTTTGTTTTCAGATGGACAAACAGATTTTAAACACACTTTGTCAGACTTAAAACTGTGAAATTTTTCAGCCTGCTATGTCTTTAACATATCCTCAACTTTATGGCAAGGATTCCCTGGTTATTTTGATATTTGCCAAACCATGATAAGGATTTTTGAAAAGGAGTGAAGGGAAACAAATCTCTGCTTCTGGGAAAGCCCATTCTTTTAACTCAAGGTTGATACAGCCTGCATCTAATGATAACTTTTATCTCTGGCTCATGGAGATACTTCCTAAGAGCTAGTTTTTTCTGAGGTATATTAGATTACAGCAAGTGGCATTTAATTCTCATTCAAGGCATAATAAACACCCATAGATTTCTTATAAGACAGCATTTGTGCCATTTTCTGCAAATTTATTACTATGACTGCTAAGGCATGATATGTCCAAGGTCTGTGAATTTGGGATAGTCTGCTGTTTCTTTTCTTTTTTTTTTTTTCCCTCTCTGCAATGAATCAGTCAGAATCAGCAACTGGCACAATGAAAGAATATTTTAAATGCATACATTAGCATTCTCTGATCTTTGCTGTTGTGAGATAAAGTATAAGCATGTACTTGGGCTTTTTCTATTACAAACATTTACATTGTTACCTACAAAGCATGACTGTCAATCTATTTTAAATATTCTGCTTGCAAATAGGCAGAGCACAATCTTGCTGTGAATCCCAAAACTGTGTGAGAATGCATGCAAAGCAGCACACAAATTCACATCAGAACTGTGAAATAGTGTTTTCCATTGTATTTCCCAAGAAACCTTTTCTATTCCTAGACAAATGAAAGTGTTATGGTTTTGAATGTGTTTCCTTTTTTTGCTCATATTGAAGCCCTAGAAGTGTACATAGAGCTTTCTGAAAGACTGGAAGATGCATCTCTTCACTATAAGAGAAAGGAACTACAAGAAACAGAGAATTGTTTCCTGAACTGAAGACCTCTATAGGGAAAAATAGTAAGACATAAGTACTTCCCATGACCTCATTTCAGTACAGGCTATATATACTGGATCAATTTTATCTCCATATGTTCTCAGAAAATTTTTCTCGTTTACACATAGATTACTTTAATTTTCTTTATCTACTGCTTAAAGAAGGTTCACCTACAAATCCTTTAGAATTCAACAGCTTAACCTCCTATGTAAAGAGAGGTGCTTATGTCATTCTAAAGTGATAAGAGACACATACTTCTCTTACTTCAGCTCTTCTATTTTAATAGTCAAAGATAAATTAGAATTGGCAAGTAACAGATTCAAGGAGTCACTGTTCAAAAGCTCTTGTAATTCAATGGTAAACTGAGATCACTGCAAAGAATTCTAGATTGACTTTATCAGATATCTGAGTGTGCACTACGTCAGAACTTTTTACTAATATATTTGCAAACATTAGTTTGAATAGTTCATGAATTATTTAGCATTTTTATTCAGAAACTCCCGAACATTGAAAGGCTTTCCCTTTATAAAGAAGCATTTGTTTCATGAGACCATCTTCATTAACCAACTAGATAACAAATATTTCAGGAAGTAGAAGACAATACCAAAGAAAGCACATACGTAAAAAGAAGTAGAGGCCTTTTAAAAAGCATTTGATGCATAGTCTGTTAGTAATCAGTTTTTCTATAAACACTCATTATAGGTTTAGTATCTTTTTGACACATCTTTATTCTTAGAAATGAAATCTTCTGAATCTGGAAATCTGAAAACATATAAAATCTGCATATTTTTACTCAAAACATCTGATTTTTGCATAT
This sequence comes from Orthonyx spaldingii, assembly GCA_013397795.1. NCBI lineage: Eukaryota > Metazoa > Chordata > Aves > Passeriformes > Orthonychidae > Orthonyx > Orthonyx spaldingii. Next base: position 62,978 of record VZTJ01003410.1, on the reverse strand, counting down.
ATTCAAAATCAGATTGCATATTTTTTCCTTCATTCATCTTTTCCATTCTGTCCTATACAGTCAGGATGATTAAGAGGATGAGTGTAATTCTGTTCACAAATCAGAACTGTGAAAATTAATTACTGAATGGGGAATATTGCTGGGTTAGTGCTCTGAGGATACTAAGAGTTGCTCACTGTTGGTAGACATAACAATTGAAGATAATTTTAGGGATGAATTATATTATAAGAGCTGCAATATAAGAAAGTACACATCAGTTCAGATCCAGGATCCGTCCATTCAGCATCCCAATGGTAGTCTTAAGTAGAAGCTGGGGAGAAATAGGAAGAGATCAAACATACATCACAGTTTCTCTCTTACTATTCTCAAGACACAGGATTTCCTGAGTCTACAGTTATTAGTGTGTTTAGTAATTTTTAAAATACCTTTCTTCCAAATACTGGCCCATTTCTCCTCTTGAACCATAATATCACTTAACTCTCTATTTCATCCCTGGCTATGTTAACTCTATGACATCATGAAGAGTCCTATCCTATTTCTTTGCATGTAAGAAAATAATTGGGTTTGACCATTTTTACTGCCCTCTGAACATTTCCTAGCATAAGAAATTAAATATCTGTTGGTAGAGTTTGAAAAAAAAAAAAAAAAGCAGCATAGTTGAAGTTGAAACTGTGGTGCAGTGTGTGAAGGGTGGCTAGAAGAACTTATATGTGTCATTAGTGAAAAATATAAAGAGCTGCTATATATTACTTCAGTAGATGGTCTTGAAGACTCCAGGTATGCTGATTCCTGTGTCTCCTGGTCTCCTCTGGGACCTACGAGTCCCTGGAGATTGTAGTCCTGCTCTAAGTGCTGGCAGTCAGATATCAGATTGTTTCACATAAACTTACACAGTTTAGATCTCTCTAGCAGCTGGTCCGAGATACCCACTGGATAAATGGGTAACTTCTAGATCCCTGGTCTCCTCTAGTTGCTGGTACTTGGATCTACAAGCCCCTGAGTTTTCTATTTCCGCTTCAGTTGCTTGTGGTAAGGCCACTTATCTTATATTTCTTCCCATTCAGCTAGAAGTTTGCTATTATTCACACTTATTCACTTGGAATAGGACATGCAATCAGAGAAAATAGTTAGAAACATGATTTAATGGGAATATAATAAATGCATGGTTTAGACAGAAAAGCATACTGACAGGCAGCCTGGTCATCCTTGGCTGGCCCCTTTATCACCCTTTTTTCCCTGCTTGTTCCTTCTCAGTCCTCTTGATTGTTCCCTTACCCACTTTTGGGAAACTTCACATAAGAAGACTTCTACATCACCAAAATCTCCTTAAAACATGCCAGAATCAGTTTTACACAACCTGAAAATACCCTTCTCCCTGCATGTCATAGAAAATCCTAGACCCGTTTAAACAATTACCCCTTTGATGAGGTTTTTTATGTAGTCTGCTCTAATGCTGTGGTTTACGGATCCCTAAAAATTTCCTGCATTATTTAACTCAGAAAACTGTGATCAATGATTCAAAGTCTGACTGACAGGTGTTTATGAGTGGTGTTCCTCAAAGGATGGTACCAGGTCACTAATATCTAACACATTCAGTAATGATCTGGATCATGGGAAGGAATTCAGCATGTCCAAGGGTATAACACACTGGGGAGAGCCATTGGTGGTCTGGAGGGAAAGGCTGTCAGATGGCCCTTGACAAGAGGGAGGAATGGGCTGGCAGGAACCATACAAGGTTCAGCAATGACAAATACCAAAGGGCCCAGTATCTGGAATGAAATAAATCCCTTACAGTAGCACAGATGTGCCAATGACTTGATGGAATATATATCTCTGCAGAAAAGGTCCTGAGGGTCGTGGGGAACAATCGTTGAAAATAAGTGACTAATTTCACCTTATGCTGATGGAAACTAACCACATGTTGGGTTGCTCTATCAAAAGAATGGAATCAAATAAAGCAAAACATTTATTCCGTTCTTGGCACTTAGAAGGTTTCATCTAGAGTATTGTGTCTAGTTCTGATCTTTTGGTGCAAAAGGGAAATATGCAAACTGCAATGAATCCAGTGGAGAACCACTAAGACTTCTAGGACATCTGAAGACAGCTGGAGTGAACTGGATGGAGAAGTGAAGGCTGAGGAAGGATCTAATTTCAATCTTTCATTATCTAAGGCAATTAGTAGAGAAGAGTCATTTCCAATGTACACTGCATAAGGGCAGAGACCGCAGTTACATGTTGCAACAAGAGAAGAATCCGTCTATATATAATGAAAAATGTCACAGTGAAAAGAAAAGAAACATGAACACACATGAAAGAGATCACAGGAAGTATTTTAAAACCCAGGTCTTTATTTCTATAAGAACATATGAGTAGTCTTGGATTCTCATCAAGAGAGTAACAGCAGTTGTACCTTCAGGTGTATGTTTTTTATTTGATCCTACACAATTGGTTTGAAATACAACAAGGAAAAAGAATAATTATAAACAAGGTAAACCCAAAAGTTTAACATTTACATATTAATATATATTAAAATGCAAAGAGAAAAAAAAAAACAACAACAGAATTAAGATTTTGTGAAGGTATTTGACTTTTAAAGATCCATCTATATGGCAGTTGGTATTTTATGCATGAATTAACTTTGATTTGTAATGTTTCCAAGCTGACTTTGGAAAGCTCATCTAAGACAAAAAAATCTGGATTAGAACTGCCATGTGTCTTGGCATATCTGTACAGCAACACAGGGTTGTCAGGGAAAGTACTGAACAACATGCTTATTACATGTACTTCTCCCCCTTTTCTGGTGATTTAGGATTTCCTGTTGACTTTGGAACAGCTCATTCCATACTCTCTCGGCATCAGCTAAGCACAACAGCTGGGAACTCAGCAGAGAAAAGGGTAGCAAAACCTAGTGACAGGAAGGACAAAGTCTGTCAGCGAACCTGGCCCTTCCTTTCTTCTGAAGGACTAAATATTTTTTTACTAGAGAAATATGGATCAGTTTTCAAAAATGACACCACTTATCTTCTTAGTAGGAATGCTATTTTTCAATGAGAGATGTATTAGGTTTCTTGTGTCCTTGTTCGTTTTGTGAAGGAAAAGGTTTCTCAAACCATAAACTATCCTTCTGGAAGGAAATATAGAGCTGTGTCATAGCATGGATGATTGAATGAGTTAATGTGATGTTCTGTGCTTTAAAGATGTTCCCAAAAGAAGATCTGATATAGAAATTTGTGTTTTATTCTTATTTTTAATTTACAGATGTTAGAGCTTTGCTCGAACATTTGATTTTATAAATTGTTTTTAATAAAATATAAATTGCAAATAGATTTCTTAGAGTCAAAATAGAATTTCTGGTCAAGATCAAGCCCCATGTAGATCTTGATGAAAGCAGCCAGTAAGATGATGCATGAGTAAGATACAGACCTGGACTTCTGCTTACATCGATGTTAGTCAGTGCACTAAGCGTTGGGAAGGTTTCTAAGCTGAATCTGTATTCTGTCTGACTTAGTTTGGCAACTTCAATATTTTGCCATGACATCTTTTGTAGAGTATAATACTGAGGTCTAGAATAGGCCTCTTTTAGCTTTACTTGCTGTTAAGTTTCTTCTTTTTAAGAGTGAAAAGAAAAATTAAACTTTTGAAGGCAAGGAAATATAAGAAGCAGTTGAGACTAAGTTATGACTATAAAATGAAACAAAATAGAATCCAATACAAGCCGAGACAATTCGTTACAAAAACATATTGTTCTAATAATCCCCACCAAAAAACCCCAAAAAATCAAACCCTAAACTACAACTGCTTCACTGTTTGAAGAATTTGATATAGTTTCCCAATATTTTGTTCTAGTTATACATAAGTATGTCTATCACCACTTGTGTCACATCAATTCAGTGATAATGTATTTGTGTAAGACAGGTTAATTTGGAGTGATTTGGTGTATTATCTCAGCTATTGCTGAGGGACAGAGTATTATGTTCTACTGCAGAGAGGTAGAATGTTTGACAAGATTGTCAGCATTTTCTGTTAGAAATGTCATGTTGGTATGGTGCAGACAAGAGCATTTCTTAGCGAGGTACTTGCAATTTGAAGTTCCATTAAAAAGGAACAACTTGATTTGCAAAATTAGTAAGGAAGAGGAGTTGTGAAAAAATGTCATGAGTTTTATCTTAAAAAATTAGAAAATATACATTCTTTTCTGTTCAAAAGTGTTGGAAAGTTTTGTAAAATGTTACACAGGGCACATGAAAATATTATTTATAACTTATCCAGACTGTACATGAGAACAGATGGACGCACAGGAAAGTTGGAGAGGGACAGAAAATACAAAATTTCTAGGGTCATGAAGATTTGAAGTCTGGTATCAACACAACTGCATTCCCCTAGGGTGTGAATGTGGTTAAATGAAAAATGGGAAAATTGTATACTTAGTCCTGCTCACATTGATCAGTAGGCCTGAGTCAACAGGGAAAGTTGAACTTGGTGCAACTGATTAGAGAGTAGGGTGCGACTTCCAAAATAGTACCATAGAATTAGGGTAAGTTACTCTTGGCTTGCTCCTCTCTAGAGTGCAATTCTATAACCAAATAGCCACAACAAAGCCATTTATTTTAAGTCCTTATTGTTATTTATAATTCAGAAGGTGATACAGGCAAACATATCCTTAGCAACAACTCTAGGGATGAGGAAAAATTGGTAACCGAGTAGATCTGGTCTTTAACCAAATGTCAGAGAAAACTGTATGGTAACCCGTGGGATTATTTAAAAGTGACTGCTTAAGAAAAAAAGCTGATTGGTTGAATTATGTCTCTTACTAGTTTAGTGTATATTTCAGCCTTATTTGTAATATGGCAGAGCTGTGAAGCTACACGGAATTTGTGCTAGCTGCTCTTATATAGCATGGAGTAAAAATAGTGGATGTCATAAGGAAACCTTTGAGGAATGGAGTTCTGAGTGACAGATACCCCACAAAGCTAACTCTCATGGGATACTAACTTATTTTTTCATGTTGTATCATTTAATTCTTTACATGTTTCTAAGACAGAAATATCCTATAAAGCTTCTCTGAGAATAAGTTGTTAATGAACAAGTCTGTTGATTTTGCTTGAGAGTTATAGGCTGATTTTCAGCTTCTTCAGACAGATATAACTTCACTGAAATAATTTGATGATTTTGCCCTACAGGTCTAGAGTAGTTCTGCAATAATAGAATCATAGAATGGCCTGGATTGGAAGAAATCTTAAAGACCATTTAGTTCCAAGCCAACTGCCAGGGACAGGGGCACCTTTCACTACACTGCTCAGAGCCCCATCCAACCTGGCCTTGACCACTTCAAGGTATGGGACAACCACAGCTTCTCTGTATAACCTGTTCCAGTGCCTCATACCTTCACAATAAGGAATTTGTTCTTAATATCTAATCTAAACCGACTCTCTTTCAGTTTGAAGCCATCCCCCCCTTGTCCTGTCACTAAATGTTCTTGCAAATGGTCTCTCTCCATCTTTCTTGTAGGCTCCCTTCAGATACTGAAAAGTAAGAGCAGGAAAGTGATCAAAAGATCAGCTTAATTGATTTTAGTGGGAACACTTGACACATTCAAGTAATATGTGATTTTAATAGATAGGATTGGAATGCATAAAGAGGCTTAGGCGTCACACTACTAATATTGTAACCCTTTTTAAACATCGCTACAAAGTGCTTAGAGTAGCAATCTAAAATACAAGAGATGCATTAGTGCCGCAGCATACTGATTAAGATGCTTTCCAACAGAAAGATCTGAAGATATGTCTGTGAGAAAAACAAATTCACCACCAAATAATCACAAAACCAAGAAGATGCAGCAACTTCAGACCTACAAAACTGGCAAATAGCATACAAATATTGAGTAATGATGAATTAAGGGAAATAGAAGAATAAAGAGAAAATGATCAGCAATTGATTTACTTCTTTTACTCAGCAAGGCAACCCCCCTCCCCAAACTATCCTGCTTTTTCTTTAAAGAAGACAATTGAAATGAGAGTGACTGGATATAAAGAAGTGCTGCAGTTTCCTAAGGTCAACAGTATTAAAAAACCTGCCTAAAACTGTATCTTCATAAAAGGAAGAAAAACCCTTTTATGGTAGACTTTCAGTATCATAAACTTCTAAAGGATACTATTAGGAGTGAATAAAGATTCCACAAATGGAAAAAAAGTAATAACTAAATTGCATCTTGAAGGTCAAAACTTGCCTAATTGACAAAAGTGAAAGTGAGTTCAGCATTGCAAGAGACAGCAAAGAAATATTAAAAGATGTTGCAATCATATAAATAAAATTAGTTCAAAGAAAGACAGGAATGTCTGTAATAATCATGCTATTGAGGTAAAAGAGAATTTTTAGTGTGGTTCTCAACTAGGTATATATTTGTGTAAATATTGGTAAAAAGATGATACTGATCAAAACAATATCTTACTTTTAATAACAAAAGTGAATGACTGCATGGAAATTACTCCATTCAAAATAATTTAAAAAAACTGTTTAGCTTGTTCTAGTTATGATAACCCAAATCTCTACTGTACATATTTTAAACAATTAACAGAGTAACTTATGCATTTATTTGGAAAGAAATATAAAAAAGTGAAATTGTTATATGAGTGGGAAACTGAATACAGTATTTATTTTAAAAAAGATATTGAAATTATATGGAAATTATAGATTTTTTTTCTCAAATATTAATTTTTGTTAACATTTTGTATTAAAATAAAGGTGGAATGAAAAGTGGAATAAAATGCAATATTGTCTACACACAATTCACAGATTAATCTAAATAGATCTAATTTATAATAGAGTTGATTTCTAAGTAAACTAGCCAATCACTTTTGTTTTCTTTTTTACTTCAGTAAATATAAATGCATTTATAATAAATCTCATGCAAGAAACAGAAGTGTGCTAGTCAAATTTGATTTAAGCAAGACAATTAGAGGAATTGCCTAAAGTCAGGTAATTGTCCCCTGAAAACATGAGGTAGCAAACCTTTATTGGTAATTAGGCACAGGGTGGCAGAGTTGGCAGTAAAGAATGCTGTGAAACAGGCAGACGCAATACTTTAAAATCATCAGGTGTGGTGCCCCTACTAGAGAGGAAAAGTATTTCTAACATGCTGAAAAAATATAAAATTAATGTTCATATTAAGCAAGATTAATTCAGACTGGAGCAGGTTTACGAAATGACTGAGATATCAGAGTTAAAATATAAAAAATTTCTTATATATATTATTTTTATATATATACACAAAGAAATGAGGAAAGGTCAGCTTATTTAACTTAACAAACTAGGAGTGGATAGTATCTCTTCTCAAGATATCTCATCATTATTGTTTCAACATGGAATACAATTAGGTGGCAAAAAAATAACAAGCATCTTGATTATATTTACCCAGACTAACACTGAATTACATATTGCATTTCAACTGAATCTTATCTTGATCTGATTCACAAATGCTTCTTTCTGTCAAATCACAGAAACACAGGCGTGACCTTCCACTGTTAGTCTCTATGGATTTTTCTCTAGCATGTGATTCAGAAACCTTCCATATTTTGAGAAAAATAAGGTGAACAACCTCTACCCTAGTTTGAAAACATGAGCAGTACACAGGCAAACCTGTGCATGAGGTTTTGCTCACCAAAGGATAAGCCAAATAAATTTAGCTAAATGGTTTTCTTTAGTAATAGACAACCAGAAGACTTACCAAGCCTTCACACACTCTTTTCTTTAGATGAAGGCTAATTGGATCAACAAGGAAAAATTGTATCCTTCAGTCATTGCTTTAGAAAGAAACTTAAGTATTTTTCATTGATCCTCTCTATTTAAAGCTAAACTGAAGAGAGGAAGTTTAAGGCTATTATCTGGTGAGGAAATACAGGTCTTGACATCCTACATAATTACTACTTTTCACTTCAGCAGGAGATTATCTCAACAAAATCTGTAAAATAAAGTTGGCATGTGTTTGAAGTGATCATATCATTCATCTTTTCTGCTACTCCAAATTACACTTGTCTCCTCTTTATCACAGTATATGGAGAGTCCAGTGGAGAGTTCAGCAGAAGGTGGAAAAAACAGGAGGAGAGCGGTGAGGGTGCTTTCGGAATTCGTCACAGAGGTTAAGTAGTTATCAGGGCACTATGGGAGAACTGCTGAAAATACGGCCTTCAGTCTTCAGGTGCTACACCATGGGACAGCTGGCCTGAGGATTCTGTTAAATATTTTCTCTAATGAAGTAAATCACACAGTGTTTCTGGGTGCTCTTTTTGTGGAAAGCAGTTATTTCAGAGACTAGATTTTGAGTGAGGATTTTTCCCTGGAACATTTGAAGATCAGTGGTCTACAGTGAGAAATACGAGAGTTCTAAGTGAATGAGTTACACTTGTTACTTTTGACCTCACACTGAAGTGGGAGTCTCCTTGGGCGTTCACCAGTGCCAGCAGAGGAGAGTATTACACTTAACCTCTGCTTTCTCACAGTGAGTTTCACATTCAGAAATCTCTTCTAGTTACATGTAAGTCAACTATGACTTGCTTTTTGAACATTGCAATGTACTTGAGAAATTAAAAGAAGTTTTTTAAACTCTTCCTATGTCATTCATATATACAAGAAAGTCAACGGAAGACACAAATGCAGAATGCATTCACCTGAAAGTAACTCCTCCAAAGAAAAGCTGCTGTGAATGTACCTGGCTTTCATATTCTGCCTTTTATACCAAATTTCATCTGAATATTTTTGAAATGGGAAACTTTGGTCAGTTTCTGATATGATTAGAAATATATTGATACTCAGTTGCTATTCAGAGTAGAAGTTGGGCAGTATGAAAAATAGATGGATGCATGTTCTTATACAGTGAAATTTAAGTACAAATGATCATTGGAGAAACAGGGTATAAAATTATTAGTCTGATTTTATTCCTGACTTACTTTGAAAACACCCACTGAATGCATTGTGAACTTACCTTGTCTTTAAATAATTGCAAAAGTATTTCTAAGTTGTTTGTTTTTTTCCTTTTGCATCTGGAGAACAACACGTAGTTTCATACTCATTTTAAAAGAAGAATCCTTAACACCATATTTGGCTTCTATGCATATTTTCAACTTTGTAATATTCACACTTAAAATGCTTATGTAGAGGAGAGGAAGAATGAAAAAAAACCTTATGCCCACATTACCCATCTATATGCTAGGCAAAGTTAGAGGTGACTTCAGTTTGCTTCATAAGTGCAGTAAATACAAGATTTTATCTTACGCTATCTTCTCATATATAATCATCAGCCCAACTAGGATACTCTTAAAATTACTGCTCCATAAAAATTTAGAGTTTGGATAATCTGGATTCTTAGATAAGGAGAAGTGAATGGGGACTGTCTAAGAGTGTTCTATATGTCTAAGACTAGATATGTTCTGCAGTTATTAATAACAGTTCTGTAGTTCAGTTTGTCAACTCTTACCTGTGATTTTCTTTACTTTTTCTGTGATCTTGATTATAGAAACTCCACTTTTGAATACACATTTTACTGCTTTCTATTTTTCACGTGTTTTGTAGAGGTAGCAGGGGAGAGCTGACTATGCAATAATTTAATACACATATTCCCTGGTCATTAGAGACCCCCTCTAAAATTGTATTTGTACAGATCTGGCTGATACTCCTTAGTTCACAGAGAGAGTAGAGAAAACTTTCCTTTAAATATGGTACTAGGACAAAGAGAATAGAAATTTGCCACTACAATATTGATTGTTTTTTCTATTTGATTGCAAAAATTATATTAACATCCAGGTTATACTAAAACTATACTTTCACAATTTAGAATAATGTGTGTTTATGGGACAAAGAGCATTTGAACAATATCTTTCAGAAGTTTTCCAGAACTATCACCTCACTTTTGCTTATTGTATGTAAGATTTTATTAATGTCTGCTATCACTTCTTTTACTGTTGAGTGTATTAAAATCAGGAGGAGTAGCAATACCTAATGTTAGAGCTGTATGATTTTCTCATAAAAAGGTCTTCTCAACTGTAATTTTTCATCATACTTTAATAATTTAAATTAAATATTCCCTGTTGATAGGTCTCAATTTACATGAAATGTGATAATACTATTAATTATTGTAAGACAAGATCCTGGTTTGCACAGTGATAAACAGCTCACAAAGAAATATGAGAATTGAAGCTGCTAAATCTAAGAGGGTTCTGGTCTTAATGAGTCTAGTCCAACCCCTCAGAACATCTGAGAATCACAATAAAAATGATCATTTTCCAGTGCAAAGCTGAAGGGATTAAGCAGGACTTAAGGCTGATCCTCTAAGGAATTCTGAGCTAAGGCTGATCCCAGAGCTGAAGTCTGCCTCATGTATGGTTTTCAGGACTATCCTGTTAGGACCAAACCAAAGGAAGAAGTCACTGATTCAGTGCAAAGACAATTCAATACATTTATGAGGGTATGTGGTCAGTTCATTGTTACTGGGAGGGCTAAGGCAGTAAGACTGGCAGACATCAGGTCTGTGATAAGCAAGGTAGGTCTGACTAATTCCCTTAATACTGGCTCCTTCAATATCCCTCTGCTGTGAGCACTTGGACCCTGAGTGGAACTGGCCAAAGACCATACAGACTTCCTTGATCTGTGAAAGGACAATGTAGTATCATCATGTAAAAAAGCTTTTGTTTGCTTCCTTTTAAAATTATTTAAAAGTGCAGAAGCTACCATAGAAATAGCTATTTGTCCTACTTTATAAAGCATTGTTGTAGTTGCAAAACCAGACATTCTAAAGTCACAAAATGACATATTACCCTCTAACTTCAGTTCCACATTCTCTTGTGAATGCAGACTTTGATTCAATGACCACTTAGGTCACCTTCCATAGGAGCCCATGTTTTATTCAGAGATTTATCTGGACCTGCTGGGGGTGTGAATCTGTGGTGCTTTCCATATGATCTATTTTTGTAATGCTGTTTGGGATGTGGAAAAACCAGATATTTGGATTTTGTCTCCGTTGTAGAGGTCCAGTTTGTTGCTATCAGAGTAGCAGCTAAGCACTGGTGTCTCTTTTTCTGATTTCTGTTGATCTGAGTTCTGGCTATTCTCAGATACAACTGAAGTCTGTGTGAATATTATATTGAACATGCTAACTGCTACCTTAGGTAATTTGAGAAATCAGTTGTTAAACCCTCAATCGTGTACTGTAAACAAACAGTTTCCCACTGTCTCGCTGGTTCAGCTTGCTTTCTGTACTATGGGGATAACAGTAACCTCTCACATCACACTGCACTTTGTGAAGATAAATTAATGCTTGTGGAGCATCCTGGAGCTGACTGCCAGGGAAAAGCCCATGAGGAAATTAATAATTCTGTCTTCATTGCAGCCTCTGAATAGTGTGCAGTAGATAAGGCGTAAGTCCACAAAATGAACAATGAGGATAAAACAAAACATTGAATGGCTGTTCTTTTTTAATTGATCACCATCCATTCTGTTCACTCAATGGGGTAGGGGTCTTGTGCAGAAAAAAATACAGCCTGTGATTACGTATTATAATGCATATACTCTAGGGAAAAGAACTAGGGCTGCAAAGACTGTTGAGTTCTCTCATTTTATACTTGTAAGTATTTGATTTTGCCACTATAACATCTATCACATACTTTTATGGATGAATTTCTCCTTTGCTGTCATCTACCCTTCTTACCTGCACACAGTCAGTCCCTTGAACTCTACTTCAAACAATATATTGAAAATGTTTTTCCACAGATGTTTTTTTCCAACAGATGTTTTCCCTATTCCTTCCTTTACTTCTTCTCCTCTCAAGTCTCCTTGATTCTTTTATGCGATCTGTGCCTGTCATTGCTCTGGAAAGGGAAATGCCTTGACTTCTTTAGAAGCCCAAGTAATTCCAATACCTTTTAAAATACAATAATTTTGTGGTTTTATCAGTCTGAATTCAAATGTGACAGGCATGCTTTACTGTAGTTTTCTTTTGAGAGGAGAATCAAGTCAGGATCAGTCAGACACTGTGTAAGCTAATAACTTTCAAACTTGTTCTTTTCCTAGATGAATTGTTTCTTTCCTCTTTTTAAGAAAAAAATCTTTCAGAGCTGTATCTTATTATTTCTTCCCTTATTGGTAGACCTTTCATTACAGTGAACTTTGGAGTCTATTCATCTGATAACACTGGTTGTGTGTTTATTAACATCTATTAAATGATCTGAGCAATGACACAAGTCTATGTTGAGATAGAAAAAAGAAACATGCATCAGGTTGTGTTAATTATTTTAGCATGTACTGGTTTATATGTCTGGAGAAGAAACAATAAAATCCATTAATATTTTTAAAAATTAGTCACTTCAGGACAATTAAAATTTTCATGTCCTACCTAACATAGTTAGTAGAAACAAATAAAATCTATTTGATACTACTCCATTTTTCTGGTTTCTTATTTTACATCTGCACTAGCCTGCAGACCCTCAGAACAAACAACTATCTATGTTTGAAAGGAACTATGAGTATTGTGACTCATCTCGGTCAGCATCCAAATTTTGGCAATGACCAATTACATCTGTTGCAAAGAAGGATTCAAGAAGCCTTTCCAAGGACAGCTCTGGAATAAGAAGGGGTTCACTCTGAAACCCACCAACTGAACACTGAAGGGCTGGTCCTTGAACATTTTTCACAATTTGTGGACAATTGAGCTCATGTGAACTTCATCCAGGGGCAAGAGTTTCTTTTCTTCTGGATTTTACAATTACAATAAATTCTAAAAAAAGAAAAATGGTGGCTAAAGCAATTTTACAAATTTGACCCTCACAAGTAGATGTATCAGGAACCTTCACAGTGCAAATATATAAAAATTTTTATGCTGAAAAAACCTTCAAGTTAGTTGTAAAAACAGGACACCAATTGGCAGAGATATGCTTCAATGGGCATTTGTGTATCAGTTGTCAAAGTAATAGCAACTCAGATTTTCATCAAGATGCAGTATATTCAGAGAGTACAAATGTCTTTTCTTGGGATAAGCTGTGTCTTGGATGTGTCTCAATAATTTCAGTTGTTTGTACTCAACATTTGAAGATTTACTCAGTGAAATTTTAAATGACCACTGCATGTTTCTGCCTTAAAAATTAAGCGCGTAACCTCACATGGCCCCACATGACCTCTTCTGCAGCAAGACTATGCATTTGCATGATTCACAAATTGGTACTTGAACTATCTAAGTTTTACCAATTAAAAACCAATCAATTTTCTTCCCAAATTTGTTTTCATACTTAATACATTTATAGCCTTCTTGGTAACTTCTAGAAATTATTAAGAATTTCAAATATATAGAAGCACATATGAAAGTGTGATTCCAATGGAGTAAAAATAACCAGGTTTGCTTAAGGGGGTAAATGGACATTTTTACATTAAAAAAATTCTTACCAGTGTTCAGTTTTCATGCTCTGTTTCAGGCCTCTGGACACCCATACTGAAATTAGGATTCTCATTTGAGAGCTAGTAAAGTAAATGCTATGCATAATAAATACAATTCAGGCTTCAGACTTAAGATAAGGTAGGTGCTGATACCATTGCTACTTGGGGGCAGGAGGAGAGGAAAGGTCAGGAAAATGCTCATAAATACATGCGCTTTGATATTGTACAAGTGAGCGGGGTTGATCAAAATGCAGTGCCTAATGCATAACACACTTAGTCTTGCATAAGTAGTTGATTTCTGGACTAGGACCTGTAAACTCTGCCCAAAAATGTAGAACCTCCACACATTCACTGTGGCTAAAAGGTTCTGCTTGTATAGCTGTTTGTAGGACAGGTGCCAGTTCAGATAATATGAACAGACTTCCTTTGACAAGGAATTTGTAGATGGGAAAATCCCTCTCTTATACAGGAAAATGTATTTTCAGTCTTCACAATTCACTTAAAGAAGAACTTTAATTAAAAAAGACATTCTTAAGCATATGAAGCCTGAATAGAGTAATGAAAAGTCAGATTTTAAATAAAATGCTGAATAGAGCCAGGAACTATAGCCATTGAGGCAGTATCGTAACTAGCAGAGCAGAAGTTATGGTCCAGTATACATAGTCAAATATCTAAAAATCTTATACATATACATACTTCTTCTCTTTCCAGTTCCTTAAATTCTGGAAATATAATCTTTCATGTAAAAATCTTCACAATTACCTTTGATCACAGGACCAATATAGCCCCTTGCTGTATATGTGTGGGATGTAAGACTGCGGAGAGTTTTGCCAAAAGACCAAATAGGAAAGAATAAAGATTCAGTGTTTATGTCTCAGGTCTAAGTAAGAATCAGTATTCATTCATACAAATACTAAGATTAATGATGGGAAGATATTTTCCTTTTTAAGATTACAAATAGAATCAGAGGATCAAGTGTCAAGAATCAGAAAGGAGGCTTGGAGGACATCCAGTCCGACTCCTCCACTCAAAATAAGGCTTCATCACCTTCTGGGTACCTGTTGCAATATTTAAGAACCTTTATCATTAACAATTGATTCTTATACCTAACCGTAATTTTTCTTGTTGTAACTTGTTTCTGTTACCTCTCTTCCTGTCTGTGCACCTCTAGGAAAGCCTGATTCTGTCTTCCTTATACTCTCCCTTACCTAACTTGAAAGTGCAACAATATTCTTTTATCCTTCTGTTCTTAAGGTTTCTAAATATACCCTGTATGTACAGGGTACAAACCCTGAAATATGAGGAATTCCTTTTTCAAAGGTTAGATAATTGGAAATATGGGAAAAATTTAATTTAGCACCTTTATTATTATAGTTGTGGAGAAAGGTGGTGGAAGGTGGAATCTGTAGTGCTGGCCACTCACCAACAGTAACCTAAACCTGCTTGCTAAGCAAGCTTCATCTTATCTAACTGCTTGTAGAGAGAATTTAAAATTTCAAATTAAAATTTCACGTTTACCTGTAATTATCTTGCATAAAGATAGACTTATTAAATCTCATTTAATAAATTATAATTTTATCAACCTGTTTAACAAGTCTCATTTTGCACTCCCATTTGGTGATAAATAGAAATGTGAAAAACTTGAAAAATATTTTATATATAATAACAAAATAAGACTCCTAGTTCAACTGAATTTCTGAAGTTATACTGAGTAATGTGATTGATCAAAAATATTTATATTGCCTGTTTATTACATTCAAACTACACCAAGATTAAATTCTACTTTGAAGGTGTATGCAGATTTGCATCAGATATTCAGGTAGTGTCTTAGGCAGTCTGAATAGTAAGGAAATAGGCTTCCCAGATCATAGCGAAAATATATTTTAAAAACTGATATATTTTTCAATAAATTTGGTTTTTTTCAGGATTATAATTACAAAAAGTAGGATGCCTGTTTGCAGTTTATGTCAGCTGCTATATAGTCAAATAGTCTTGATGTGCATTTTGTTGAAAGTAGATTATAAGTACCTGTTTTGCTGCCCAGTGAATGTACCAGTCAAAAGTTTGCTAAGATTATACAAAATGTAGCTAAAACTGTGAAAAGGTTAGTTAATTGAAGGGCATTTTAATACAGTGCTCTAATTTTGTAGATGGGAGAAATACAAAAACATTTAAAATCTTATCTGATTCGATTCTCAGGTCCTCAGTATGTGAGTCTTAGTATTTTACATTTAAAAAGTACCAAGAAAGAATACTCTTGATATAGTGGACATGTTGATATGTTGATATAATGAACACACGGGAAACGATTTTCATTTGTTTAGATAAGATTCCCATTGCAAGGGTCAAGTTGCTACAATATAAATGTGATTCTTAACACAATACACTGCAAAGCATTTTAAATTCTCGTTTATTCTAAGATTAGTGAGATTCCCAATGGTGCCTTGTATCTCAGTACTTTAGATTTTTTTATTTTCTGTGGCAGAATCTATGATTGTAGGACAACTTGTCTAGTGAAATCATGTCATAAACAAGAATTTGACTTCATGAGTATGCCAGTGACAGTCATATCATCCCAATTTTTTTAATATAAAGACTCTAGTTAATATTTGACAAATATGTTATGATTTTGAGTTGTAAACTCTTTATGTAAATGACCTTTTAATTTTAGCTTAATTTTTTTTACATGCCTCAGATGAATAATAGCTGGTGTGTTTTGTTTCCTTACTAAGAAACTGCGGAGTCCTTTGGAATTGTCTCTTTCCTCAAACCTCTCCAGCAATACTATGTCTGTATATCAGACACTGACATGACCTGATGCAGGTTTGTTAAATCAGAAATGAATATATTCCCCACATAGATAAGGATCCTAGCTAGTCTCTGGGGAGGACAGTGTCCCACCATAAAACTACCTACCTACCCTATTGTCATAAAATGATTCTAGTTGTCAGTGAATGAATTTTGTATCCAGAGAGAGAAGCATGAAACTGTTCTTAAATGATGAGTAATCAAGGGAACTAGTGAAAGGAGACCTAGGATGGTCTACTAAGTTTGCCCTCCTGGTGATTCAGGACTAGCTTAACCAGATTTAATAGACTAGACTTGAAATTTACTCAAGTGTAAAAAAGTGGAATTAGAAACACTGTGTTTATGAGGAAAAAATATATTTATATGGTGAAGGAAAACATATAACAAAGCAAAAATATTTGGACATGTGGGATAGGGACTATACCAAAAACCTTTCATTTCATTTTCCACCTGTGTGTTTGCAAAGCAGAGAAGTGGAGAGGAGCTATGATATCAATGGTAGGGTAATGACCTGCATCCATCAGCTAATTATATGGCAACATATAATTGAGTTTTGCGATGGTAATTGATACAGCCTGAAACACCACATATGCCTGGTGCTCTATAAACAGGGAGAAAAAGCAAATCTACTCTTCAGAAGGATGTGCAATCTACCAGCTTTTTCACCAAGGCCAATTCAGTGAATGCAGCTAAACAGTAGTGAAGTTGACGGCTGGCATTTAGACAAAGTTGAAAGAATCGGTATGTAAGAATGAGTTACATTAAAAATGGCTCAAAATCCAAGGATCATGTTTAATCTCTGAAAGGGATCAAATTCTTTATGAGGGACACTTAATACAACAGGATTCTGATTGACCTGTCTTGAAGCAACCGTGATTCAGATTAATAACAATAAGCATGAAACAGGTCCTTCAGATTTGGAGTAGTCCTTCAGAGCAACAAAAGTAATGGGGAGGAAAGAAGGCCTGTCATTAATTGTATATGTCACAAGCGATATAAATTGCATAAGTAGCGTCATCTGGCTTCTTGCTGCCAAAGACTAAAACATTCAGCACATCAAGCAGCAGCTGTGGCAGCACTGAAAGCTGGTGAAACCATTTTGAGAGCATTAGTAATGGAAGTAGCAGGTGTGGAGATATCCTTTCCACTGACTTGTTTCCTGGAGTGACTTGACATATCTACCTGTTACCGCTCCTGCCAAAGTAAGAGATGCTGTTGTTCTGTCTAACTTGCCACTGTCTTTGGCGAATATGTTAATAATTATTGTCTACAATGATAGAATTTAAGTGATCTAAAACTTAGTTTCAAAAGTTGTATTTAAGGAGTAAAAGGTTACATTTCATTTTGCTTTTTGTCTGCTCATTTCTCTCATCACTGCTGACAGCAGCAGTACACTCGCAGTGCTGCATTTGCTGCCTTTGTTACCTTGCTTGACCAACAAGCATTGTAATTGAGACCATCAGGGACAATGGAATGAGAAGGATTCTAGGAAGGTTATCTGGAGAGGGAAGTGTGAGACATAGGTCAACGTTTTAAAGACAGCTACATGTCAAAAAATTTTACATAAGTGATCAGCAAAAAAAGGAACGATTTCCTGATGAAATGACAGAAAGGAGATTAATTTGCCTTCCTTTTGCATGATTGATCCTACAAAAATGGCTACAGCAATTTTGACTGTCTTTTTCTTTTAAGATGGAGAGAGTCTAAAAGAAACAAAATAATGTCAGAGCATACCACTGTGAGCCCACAAAAACAGTGAAGCGGGATTTTGTGATGAAAAATTACTTATTAGGATGACTTGGAAAAAAGCATTACCTGAGACAGAGCATGTACTTAAGGTCGGAGTGTGATTTCATTTACACCACTATCAATCTGGATTGCCTTGATTTGTTTCAGGACAGTTGTCTTCAGTAGAGATACTCTGGATTTACAGCCCTGTAAGTAAGACCACCACTTACTGCACTGGGTACTGGGAAGTGATATGCAGATAGAGTAGTCAGAGCCAAACTCTGCCCCAGGTTATATCCATGCAACTCCTCTGAACTCACTAAGTGCTTTCTTTGTCTGTCTAATGCATTGCAGTATTTCTTGTCTCCTGTATAACACTTTTCTTTCCCTGACACAACCTTCTGCAGTTCTCTCCAAAAAATGGTGATGAACTAGCACAGCAGTGACCTTTAGTAATGAGAAATACCACAACACTGTCTACCTCAACACATTTTAACCATCTCCCTTGCTGTACACTGGCAATAGGAGACTGCTTTGCAACTCCTTGTCAGTCAGTGGCAGCCTACAGGCTTTCCAGTCTGTTTGGACTGGTTTCATATTTGCATCTGAATGAAAATCAGCTGAATAATTGTTTTCACAAACCTACGGGAAAAAGTGTCTCCTGTGTTAGGTGCATAATACTGAGTGTACTTAACTGAGGCTTCACACATAATTCTACAGAGAAATAGGTTCCATGCCTGGTGATATTGCAGTGGGAGAGTAGGTTACTGGGGTTGTTAACAGGGAAATTAAAAAAAAAAAAACCAAAACAGCTGTCCTATATCTGTCTTTTTCTGAGAGGTACAGCATTAGAGAAAATCTACAATACTGGGCAGCAGCACATCTCCTGTGTGCTATTTCTAGTTTTGTGGCTCTGAGTGCACTAGGGGAGAGCAATAACAGGCTATGTGCTTAAATATCAGGGGCACTAATGAATTGCTTTAGGTAGAGTGACATGTCCCTGTAGAACTGCATTTTCAGATTCTGTTGTGACAATGTTGTTTTTTGTATACTGCAGAGTGATATCTCTAGGGCAGCTAAACGAGAGACCATTCTTAGTGTGTTCTTAACATGTTCTACCAGCTTTTCTCTCCAGCTTCACCTAATAACATAATCAAAGGCTCAGGAAGCTGACCCTTGGGATACACTAGCTTTTAAAAACTTTTAACATTCAAAATCTGATTTATTAAAGAAGCAAACTTATCTATTACTTATATTAACCCTCTCTCTTTAAAATAAAATTTAGCTGAAGAGTATTACTGTATTCCTGTACTGTCTATGAAGGAGACTGAAAAAGTAAAAATGTCATCCTTCCAGAAACATTCATCACATCAACATTTCTATGGTATCTGCTCTTTCACCTCATCAAAGTCTAAACTTACTTGACTTTTATGCCACTAACATGAACATCCTCAATTTACTTCAAAAGTTGAGTGGCCCCATCCCTAGATACTGGGGTATGTTCAAGAAGGGAAAAAGACAGGAATGGCTGAGGGCAAGTTTGCTCAAGAGGAATGAAGATAAAAATGGTTGAGGGGCCAAAGAGCAGGCAGGTAGGTGGGAACATAAGGAGGTAGAATTTTCTAAAGTAAAGAGAAAAAGAAATCTTTGGCATTTCAGAGGAAAAACTTAAAGCACAGGACAAAGGTGTGAGTATCAGGATGTAGAGACATAAGTGTGAACAAAAAGGAAGAATTCAAAGGAAATGAGAAGGGAAAAAAGGGGAAGAGCTGGAGCATGGAAGGTGTTAAAGCAGGGGAAAGGAAGGTGAAGAAATAGTTTGAAACAACACAGACTGAAACAGAAATAAAAAGAGAAAGAAAGAACAAGTAGAGACAAAGAAAAACTGGGCAAAAAAGTTCTCTGAAATATGACTTTTCTAGACACGAAGCAGAAAGGAAAAACTGAATGCCTTATTGTGAAACCAGGTTTGTAATCCACAAACAGATCACTTCTATTGCATGTCTGGATTTTCCTTCCCATTTACTCCTAGTTCATTTCAGATACTAGTTTTCTAACATTAGAATACTTTGAGCACAGTTTCTTTTCCTGTTTACCTTGTCTCCACATATTATCTCAGATTTGTAATCCAAAGCACTCTTAGATTTGTGGCCTCTGATTGGCAAGCTTTGAGACAGTGTGGATCATTGCATTGTCATGTCTGTTACATGGAGGTTCTTGTGGGGGACAATTGCCACTGATGTGAGTATTGGTCTTTCTTGGCCAACACCTCTCCAGTTTTTGCCCTTTGCTTTGTACATCTTAGTTTGTATAACTTAATTCTAGAAAACCAGAATTTAGTAGGCAATATTTATCAACAATGATCATTTAAATAACCAACAAGCATTACCTAAAATATACATTTTCACAGTAATATCCAGTTATCATGTGCATCATCTGCAGCAGATCAAAGTGTGCTCCAAGCAGTGATACTCATGCAATGACCACAAGTAAACCATAAGGCAACCGAGCAGATCCTGATGGAACATCATGGTTGTGGTTAAGGAGTATTCAGGGAACTACCTGCTACACTGATGAGGATGTCCAGAAGCACACACTTTGGAAATACATCTATTTTTTCTTTTCCCAGCTAGCAGATAGAAAGAGTTTTCCACTTCCTTCCTTCCTTTTTTTCCCCTTACTTCACTTTTTTGTTTTTATTTGCCTTTAAAGCTGATGTATGCCATCAGATATGGAACCACAAATAACTCTTTTCACACTTAAGTCAGTATCACTGTCTTTTATGCTACATTTAAGTCCTTTCTGGTGCTCCTATCCAAAGCAGTAGAGATTGACAAGCCAGATATAGTTCTGTTTCCATCCATCTTCCATGTTAAATCTTGTTTTGGGAGTTGTCTTTGTAAATGAAACTGTTTGTAGTACTATGAACACCTTTAATTATTTCCAGGTTGTTCTCACAAAATAAGTTTAAATATTCATTTAAATAATATGGATGCTTATGAGAGAATGTGTGTAAACATGGATATTGTGCTTACAATAAAAAATCAGTAAGCATATAGAAATTTCCAATCTGTACAAGATATTAGAGTTGCTATAAAATCCTAAAGGACAATAGCAATAAAAGGGACAAGGAACAATGAAAAAACCTCAGCACCAAGTCTGTGTATAATAGATTTTCCTGAAAAGCAAAGGTCAGGGTGTCTTCACAAAGTAGAAGAGTCTCAGCAAATCATTTTCTTAATAAGAACAGAGACATTGTAATTGTCTATGATTACATGATATATTTAAGGCATATTTTAGAAAGATATTCTTAAAATATTATTGGTCTAATTTCTGTACTCTGCTAAAGCAATAAAACCATGTTTGCTGCAGAAAGACTTATTTTAGTAGAAACAAAATGATTGATAATGAATGAAGGAATCAGTTTAATTAATATATCATTTATAGAGTCATTGAAGGGAGCTACTGGAGAGCAGGAAATGAAGAAAATATTAGATTCTCCTGGTTTAGATCCACATATTTCATAGCATCATGGAATCATTAAGGTTGGGAAAAAACCTCCAAGATCACTGAGCCCAACCTTCGATTTCTTAGATTTTCAATAGATACTTTACTATATGGTGAACAGAGAAAAGTCATACAGCTTCAATGACATTTGTAAGCATTGAAAAGTGGACATGATCAGGAATTTAGCTTTACAAATGAATGTAATCAGTAGAACAGAATGATTTCTATTCCTTTCACAGTCAACACCAAGAACCCACAAATCCTAATTTTTTTTGTCTAAAAACCTCCTTTACTTCTTTCTCTTCAATTTATCTATCTTGTAATTCTGATCCCCAGTTTATAATACAGAATTTTTATAAATGTGGTTTGTATCCCTGAAAACAAAGGGATGTTATTTTTACACTATCATCTTGTATATTAACTATTTAAAAGCTATGTCTCCTTATGTCTCTATAGCCCTCTGCTACTCTCTGCAAACATAAGCTATAAATTCAGAAAATATATTCCCATTAATATTCCATTCAAGTAAATTCTTTGGGTAGAGCTTTACTGCAGTTGGTTCAACAGAATCAACAGTTATTTAAATAAATTGTATAATCTCTTAATCTGTGATAATGAGTGCATAAATACATGAATAGAAATTGTTGTATACAATTCAATTAGAGAGGTAGAGCAGCTTTCTCTTTCATTTGTAATCTGCTTGTGCTAGCATCTCCTCAGCTCCCTTTGTGTCATCTTTATTATTCAGAATATACAAAGAGAAACATAATTTGTAGTTTTCTGAGCTTGTTCTTTCTTACTGCATTGTGGCATAGTTTGTTTCATAACAAGAGATTCCTGGAGGATCTGCTCCATGACCTTGCCAGTCACAGAGGTGAGACTGTCCTGCAGTTTCTTGTATCTTTGTTTTTTCTTTAAAAATGGGGGTTATGTTTCCCCTTTTCCAGTCAGCGGGAACTTCACACCAGATTGCCACAACTTCTCAAATACAACGGCGGCAGTAATCCTTGGATATTAACTTGCTTTCTTGAGCTACTTTTTCCCCAGGGCTCTATCTCATGGTACTCTATGAAACAGATCCCCAAAGACGACCAGCTGAAGACCAGGGTACTGAGCTTGTTGCATGCTGTCGTTGCTGTCCTTAGGATATTGAACTCCTCCATTTCATGGTCACTATCAGCCCCTTCTTCTTGGCAAGAATAAGGTCCTGCATAGAGCCTCTCCTTATTGTCTCTATCTTTTTGAAAAGGAAGTTATCATCAACACCTTCCAAGTACCTCCTGGATTGCTTATGCTTGTCTATGTTGTCCCTTCAACTGATATCAAAGTGGTTGAAGTTTCCCATGAAGACCAAGTCTTGTGAAAGTTAGGCCACTCCTATAAGTTTATAGAGGGCTTCATCCATAAAATCTTCCTAGTTGAGTGGCCTGTAGCAGACCATCACTATAATGACACCTCTCCTTGCCCTCAGTTTAATCCTGACCCATAAGTCCTCTGTTATATTTTTCTATCCCCAAACAGATATCCATGCACTCCAGTGGTCACAGACATAGAGGGCACACCCTCTCCTTGTCTTCCCTGTGTGTTCCTCCTAAAGAGGTTGTTTCCTTCTATTCCATCACTTCGGTCACAGAAACCATCCTAGCACGTCTCTGTGATGCCAATAAGATCACAGCCATGCAGGTGTGCACACCTTTCTAAGTTCTCTTCTTCTCTATATTCAAGAATTGTTTGTCTGATATTAATTCCTTGTGCTTCAACTTGAATTTTGTAATAGATTGCATAATTTTTTTGTCCTTGGTCATTGCTATCAAATTAAATCAACTTATCTACTAGTTACTAGAGAGGACAAGATTCCCCGCTACTTCCAGCTTCTGAGATGACTGTACAATAGTAAGAATATTATGGAACTGGATATCTTTAAGTAATCAGTCCACACCACCAATCAAAAATGATATAAAATAGATTAGAAGCTTGAAACAGAAGTGCTGACCTTTTAGTACGTAAAACACCAATGCAATTCTGCTTATTACACGGCTCTGTAGTGATGTATTTCAAAAAATGTTTTTGGAAATGCCAAGTACTCAATCATTACTGCACCAGGCTTTTTCAGGACAGTCAATAGCATGTGTAGAAAACTAACCAGAGAAATTAACTTGCTTAATATGTGTATCTAATTCTTTTTTTTGAATATTAAGTTCTGTAGCTCCCTACCTCAGTTTCCAGCTCTACCTTCTTAACACACTTCCTCTGTGTAGGCTTTGTCAAAGGAAATATATCCCTGCCATGTGACTCATGACATTTGAATTTCCCTTTTGCTCTCACCAAAGACATTTTTTCACACAGATTTCCCACAATACTGCTGTGCTGATTTTGGCTGGGGTAAGGTTAATTTTCTTTACAGTGGCTGGTATAGGGATATGTTCTGGATTTATGCTGAACAAAGTGATGATAATACAGGGATGTTTTTGTTATTGCTGAGCAGGGCTTACGCAGAGTCCAGGCCTTTTCTGCTTTTTGTACTGCTACTCTGGTGAGGAAGTTGGGGGTGCATGGGAGGTTGGGAGGAGACACAACCAGGATAGGTGACCTCAACTGACCAAGGGGATATTCCAGACCATGAATTTGTCAGAAGGAGGGCAAGGGGATGTTTAGACTGACGGCATTTGTCTTCACAAGTAATTGTTTCATGTGATGGGGTCTGCTCTCCTGGAGATGGCTGACTATCTGCCTAACAATGGAAAGCAGTGAATTAATTCCTTGTTTTATTTTGTTTGCATACACAGCTTTTGATTTCACTATTAAACTCTATTTATCGCAACCCACAAGTTTTCTAGCTTTTTCCCTTCCCATTCTCTGCCCAGTTGTGCTAGTGGGCGAGTAAGAGAGTGTCTCTGTGGGACTTGATGGCTGACTGGGGTTAAACCATGACAACTGCAAAAATGTGATAAATGATTTTGGTTTTCACCCACTTCTGCTTTATAACCATCTCAACTAACATATAAACACACATATTGGATCATCTTTTTAGCATACAGTATGAGTTGCTGGATACTTCTGACCCAGAACTTCACATATTAGTAAAGACAGTTTGATTGGTTTCATTTGATGTTACACCTTCTCCTTATTTTCACTTTCTTCCAAATAAGATTGTAAAGGTACCAATCCTACAATATTGAAGAGCATACTCTTTTATTTTCTGAGCTTCTTTGTATTTGCAATTTTACTGCTGTTCCAGAAGATTTCAGATGTGGTTGTGGATTTGTGTTCCTGGGCAAAATTGTAGGAGTAAAATGGGATGACTGTATTAAAATTGTTATGATTAGAACTCTGGGCTCCAGGGATGGCTTAACAACTGAGACGTTACCAAGTGATGTAAATTGGACAGAGCTATCATACAAATAGCAGGAACCATAATAAACGTACTTCATAAAGCCTACACCTTTATCCTTCAAACCTCTAGAACACAATGGTTTTTTACAATTTCCGGGGCTGGTAGAATGATAACAAATGCAGTATTACACCACAATATTTTTTCTGGTTTTGGAAATATGACAACAAAACCTCATATTTTTGAATGTGTGAGCAAAATTCTACACTGGACAAATCTACACTGGACAAATCTACACAGGAAGAAAACTGTAACTGTTTAGAAATGTCTTAAATTATTTTATTCAGAATTATTTTAGAAATAAAGCAATACAGCTCTGCTGACCTGTCTCGTCCTGCCAAGTGACATCTTAGGCAAAAGAAAGATCAAGAAGCATTTTACTGGAAATGTGTTCATTTTGACTAAATTTTGTTAAGATCTTTTGGAATGGTTCTTCTCAAGTGCTCTTCATTTGGAATGATGATTTAATGATGAATGATTCTGTTTAACTTCATGCAATCTCCCCCATCTCCAACCCTCCCAATGTTTAGTGGAGTATAGAGTGCCTCAGAATTAGAAATTTAATCAACTGAAATGTTTCTTTATGATAGCAGGTATATGACATGTACATCTAATCTCATTTTGCCTCATATTTTATCCTGAAGAAATTTCAATGGGAGAAAAAGAGAATCTAAAGAACACTCACAGAGTCAGAAATGTGTTTCTGCCTATTTCAAATACAGTTTAAAACAAATTTTAACCATGTTTCTTTCAAATGTGAGAAATCAGTCACTTCATGAAATGATTATTCCTACAGTTTTAACTATGTCTTGCTCCAGAAAACATATTTAATGTACATGAAGCAGAGAACTTGACATTTATGCAGTAATATTGTTGGCTTGATACAAATATTTCTCTTTGGTAACTCTGTATCTTCTGCTTGTTAGTAAAATATCTTAAATCTTTGAGTAGAAGCTTTAAATTCACAGGACTTGGACTCAAAATTTAAGACTTTATGATGACACACATTGCAGTGTCATTGACCTACTTGAGATGAAGTTTCTTATCATTCTATTCTCATTGTAACAGGCATTAACACTTTAAATAGTGGTCAAGGAAATATGACCTATACATGCATGTACCCAAATTATTAATGCAGCCTCAGACACAAGTAATTTTCTAAATACTACTGAAATGTGTTTCAAAGATCAGATGAGACTGCAGTTGATTTAGATAGGTTTTCTACCTTGCATTACTAGTAATGTAAAAACATACCTGTCCTCTGAATGATGGAAAAATGAGATGATGCATTATGAAAAAAGAGGTTTTCTGCTGAAATATGTCCTTTTTTACACTATAGAAGAGATTACAGGTCTTTTTGCAATGTGTGACAAGGACCTTTCATCACAAAACTATTATGTAATTTTATTATGTGCAATTTTATTGTCATTTGCTCAAAGTTTTGAAGTAATCCATACTAACCACTGTTACAAGTAATAATAAAAGCAAAAAATCTGACATTATCCAGTAGGAACATACCTTTTTGAGCATGTATTTGATGGCTTCTAATATTTTTCTAGTTTCTTTGAACTCCTGGATATTGTGAGAAGATATTTCTATTTATGAGATATACCTACTCATGCTATCAACTTCATTGAGAATGCCTTCAGCATGGTGTTTATGAGAAGAACTTTACAAGGATCAATGTCTGCATAGGTACATTGTCTACATATATACATAGTATAATGCCAGTTTTGTCCTGAGACATGAAAGGAACACAAAACACAAACATAATGTTTCCCACTTATGTAAGAATATTTTGCAAAGATGGACCTTGGTTCTCAACCAGCAGGTTCAGGAAGATGTGGCCACCTGTCTGCTCTGCTCTTGCGAGACCCTACCTGGAATTCTGCATCCAGCTCTGGAGCCCCCAACACAAGAAGGACACAAACCTGTTGGAGCAGGTCCAGAGGAGGACCATGAAGATGATCAGAGGGCTGGAACATCTCTCCTGTGAGGAAAGACTAAGATAGTTGGAGTTGTTCAGCCTGTAGGAGAGAAGGCTCGGAGGAGATTTTAAAGCACCTTCCAGTATATAAAGGGGGCCTACAAGAAAGCTGGAGTGGGACTTCGTACACAGACAGGTAAAGATAGAACAAAGTGTGATGGCTGTAAACTGAAAAAGGTAGGTTTAGATTACATATTGGAAAGAAATTCTTTACTGTGAGGGTGATGAGGTACTAGAACAGGATGCCCAGAGAATTCTGGATCCCCTATCCCTGGTCAAGGCCAGGTTGGATGGGTCTTTGTGTAACCTGGTCTAGTGGAAGGTGTCCCTGCTCATGGCAAGGGGTTTGGAACAAGATGGTCTTTTAAGATCCCCTCCAACCCAAACCATTCTATGAATCTGTGATTCCATGTTGCAGTCAAAAATCTGTCAGTAATTTTCCTTGTTCAGTCAGATGAAAGGTTGACCTTCAAAAAGGAATTTACTGGGAAACTGTAGTGGGTTGAGTCTGGCCAGATGTCAGGCACCCAGAAATGCTGCTTACTCACTCCTCTCCACAGCCGAACAGAGGAGAGAAAATATAACAAAGAGTTCATGGGTTGAGATAAGGACCAGGAGAGAGATCACTCATGAAATACCATCATGGGCAAAACAGGCTCAACTTAGAGATATGAAGTGAATTTATCACTAACAAAATCAGAGCAGGATTATAAGAAGTAAAATAAGACCGTTAAAACATCTTCACCCCACTTCTTCCTCCTTCCAGTTCTACTTCCTACCCCCAGCCTGAGGAGACAGGGAATGGGTGTTATGATCAGTTCATCATCTGTGGCTTCTCCTGCTGCTCAGAGAGAGGAGTCCTTCCCCTGCTGCACTGTGCAGTTCATTCCAGGTGAGACAATTCCCCATGAACTTCTTCCACGTAGCTCCATCTCATGAGCAACAGCTCCCTGTGACCTTGCAACGTGAGTCCATCCCATGGGCAGCAGCACCCCTCAAACTGCTGCAGTGGGGGTCACTCATCCATGGGGTGCAGTCCTTCAAGGACAGGCTGCTCCAGCACGGGAGCAAGGCCCCTTTCTTCACAAGTCCCCCACAGGGTCACAGCCTCCTCTCAGGCATCCATCTGCTCTGCTGTGGGGCTCCTCCAGGGACTACATGTCTCCATCCCCATGGTCCTGCATGGGCTGCAGTGGCACAGTTTACTTCACCATAGTCTGCACCATGGCCTGCAGAGGAATCTCGGCTCTGGCACGTGGTGCACCTCCTCCCTCTCCTTCTCCACTGACCTTGAGGTCTGCATAGTTGTTCCTCTCAAATCTTCTCTGGCTGTAATTTTAACTGCCCAACAACTTTTGTTTTGATTTCTTCTTAAATATGTTATCACAAAGGTGTTACCATTATCTCTATTTGGGCCAGGCTTGGCCAGCGGCGTGTCCATCCTCAGCGCCATCAGGGACTAGCTCTGCTGGGCATGGTGGAAGCTTCCAGCAGTTTCTCACAGAAGCCACTTCTGTGACCCCCGCCGCTACCAAACACCAGGCCAGGTAAATCCAAGACAGAAATTTTGCTTTTTGGTTTTTGTTTTGAGTTCCTCCTAGAATCACACACTAAAAAATTTTAGTCCTAACCCAAGTTCTTTTGGGACTTTCCCAGTGTAAAATTCCACTATTTTAATAACTGTTGATGGAGTAAAAACCCCAAGTATTTTATTATTCTTCCTTCATTCAGTCACACTACTTTTGGACTTTTTATTATTACGTTTTGCCTTTCTAGTTTCTGTCAATTTATTCACTCATTCAGACACAAATAGAGAGAAAATTTAAAAAATGAGATCATTAAATAATAACTCAGATCTCTGTGTTAGCATCCAAATCTACTGCCTGCTGTATCTTCAGGACATATTGAATAGTCTAATTTTGTATCTTTGAGTGCTTTTTGCACCGTCTGCTGGAAACGTATGCATTAGAGTGAGGAAACTATTGTTGCTCTCTTTTGCTCTGAAGAAAGTATGATTTAGTTTTAAAAAAAAGTAAGAAAAAATTGGCAATGCATATATAATTAGGTAAAAAGAAAGCAACATATTTTAAATTGTGTGGCTTCAATTAAATAGAACATGATTATTCTGTTATTTAGAGTCTCTTTGTCCTCCCTTCTGTATTTCTTTCATTCACAGCAATGCTTAACTTTGACAGAACTTGATACTATAAGTAAGTGTGTCTATTGCTGTTTGGAAAACTTAAGGAGATTTCAAATTTTTGGAAAGGAAAAGAGTAGAAAACCAAAAAAAGAAATCATGTTCAGATACTAAGATGGAACAAGGTATGTATGGCTTTGAAAATACAAGGAAGTTGAATGTTGTTTGAAATTAAATGAGATCATACAAAAACTAATAGAACTGTGGAAAAGCTAGAAAAGTCAAAAGTGAGTATTGAAAGAAATGAGAAAACGAAGTTATAGTACATCAAGTAGAAGGTAAAGGAGAGTGGTCAAGTTAGACTGAATCCAGTCAAATCAAGTGATCTAATCTTGAATCGCAGGCGTTTTACTGAAAGAAAATTGCCTGTAAATATGTTTGTTGTCATATGTCATAGTTTAACCTCAGTCAGCACCAGCCACACACAGCTGCTAACTCACTCCTCCACTGCCAGTGGGATGGGGGAGAGAGATGGAAGCATAAAAGTGAGAAAACTCATGGATTAAGATAGTCTAATGAACAGAAAAGGAAGAAAACAATGACAGTAATAATGATGATATCAGTCAAGACAATAATACTTATAAGAATAATCAGGCTAGAGTATACAAGAAGTGATGTACAATGCAGTTGCTCACCACTCACCAACTGATGCCCAGATAGTTCCTGAGCGTTGGCCCCTGGCCAGCTTTACCCTCAGTTAGCAAAAACTAACATCATTGCATTACCAACACTATTCTCATCCTAAATCAAAACCATGGCATTATACCAGCTACTACGAAGAAAATAAATTATTCCAGCTGAAACCAGGACAGTATAAGACTGAGGATTATGCCAAGATTAAAGGTTTGATAGGAAAAGAAGATAATAGTATGGCCAAATGTAACAGGGAATCAAAGCAGATTCCCTGAGAAGAGCAGAAAGGAATCATAATGAACTCCTGTTTTTGCTGTGTTGCATTTAAGAAGCTTAAGAAGGTCAAGATTATCATCAAGACACTAGAGAAAGATGGACTAATTCATTTCCAGGAAAAGAAAGGGAACGAAGGAATGCATGTAACAACTGCCCAGCTGGGTTTGAATGATATAGGATTGTCAAACACTAATCACATTGTACACTTGATTTGGGATTAGGTGGGAGGAGACAGAACTGCATACAGTTTTCTTTCTTATGAGTGTTTATACTTTGCCAAGTGAAGTTACTATATTATACTTACTATAGTATTTCAGGGAGCTACCAGGCTTCCTGAGTTCCTCATTTCCATGGATATATACTGTGATCCCTTATCGTGTCTTTTTAAAATCAATGAATAATGATTTTACATACCAATTTCTGTTACTCATATATAATTGTAATCATGATGAATTGATAATTTCTGAAAGCACATGAAGCGAGGGTGTTATAAATAAAATTAGGCAGTTGACTTTTGCTTCATTAAGCTCTCATTATAATGTTAATAAAAGTTACTCAAGGTTCCCAGTTAATTATTGAAAGGTTTAATTGTTAAGAGGAATAGATATTAAAGGTTGTATTTGTTGTAATGTTTTTGCAATGATTTAAGTTATGTTTTTTTATTCTCCCTTTGGATAAGTTGAAAATGATAATTGTTTTGTACTTTCCCTGTATATAAGTGTTCTTTTTGGTTGGAAAATGTGTTTTTGTACTGATTTAAGGTGTTAAATGTATGTTTTAAATGTGTTTTACTTTGGAAAAGGGATTTGGGCTCCCCCAGTTTAATTGAGATCCCTAACTGCCAGTTTCTAAAAATAGTAACTTCACTGTCCCTCTGCCACTTGACTCCATGGCAACCATGAATACTAATGAGGCTCCTTCCCACCAGAAAACTACCCCCTAGACAACGACTCAGCCATTGGTGGGCAGGAGTGACCTCACCATTTAAAGCCACCAATTGCCAAGGGCCATGGGGGCTGGACAGGGGGCAGGCAGGGGCGTTCCTGGGCGGGGATAGCAGGCCATAAAAAGCCCTGTCTCAGGACAGGAGCTGCCATTTTCTCCTTGGACTAGCCTGGAGAAGGACTAGTGTTGGAGGAAGACCTCCATTTTCCACCTAAAGCTCAGCTCCAACACTGTAGTCCTCTGCCACTGGGGCTTATGCCAATCTTGGCAACTAGGATCTCCAATCTTGGTAACCTGGGTTTTTCTTTTTCTTTTTTTTCGGACAATTTTTTTTTAATAAACTTAATTTTGCTTCTGATCCTGGACTGAAGGTTGTCCTTATTTCTGACAGAGGGGAAAGAAAAAATTTGAACTACTTAATACAACTTTATTCTCTGCTCTCCCACTCAGACTAAGAGCCCTCCTTTGATGGTCACCTGATTTTGTACTGCCAGCTGGTCAATATCTACTTTCATTTATTCCTTCCTCTCCTGTGATTCCCATTCAATCTTGTTGAAGTTACTGGTATATTTACAGGTGAACTCAGCTATATATAATGTGCCAGAATCTAATAATTTCATTCTGCAAAGACATTACCAGATTTCTCATTCAGGGTTAAAAGAAATATTTGTTCTGTTTTCAAATCAAAATGTTTCATTGCCACTGTTATTTTAGGCAAGGTAGTTTAGTTTACATTTAAAAAAACAATCTATATACTGATGAGCTTTCATAATTAAATCATTTCCTTCTTACTGACTGTATACTTCTTGAAGAATATTCAGCTGAACCTGAAGTATATGTTAGGAATAAAGATGAAAATATAGTCATATGGTGTTATTATACTTTAACAAGAACAAGGAATTACTGGACTCTGATATGATCTCAATAACTTTAGTTTTATTTTATTTTATTTTAATTAGCTGACTGCAGGAAGCTTATTCATGAAGAACTTTGAAATCAAAGGCCATAAATTGAGTTGGTTGCAAGATATGAATTATGAATTATTGAAGTAAGTTTTTTCTAGAGAAGTATGAGCAAAATATACTAAAAAAAATTTCATTTTTTATGCAGTATACGTAAAGCATTTAACACCCAATATATTTTTCAATTAAAAATAAGAT
The DNA here is from genome assembly GCA_013397795.1 of Orthonyx spaldingii. NCBI lineage: Eukaryota > Metazoa > Chordata > Aves > Passeriformes > Orthonychidae > Orthonyx > Orthonyx spaldingii. The sequence continues at coordinate 30,933 of VZTJ01003410.1, read as the reverse complement.
TTCCACTTTTAAAAAAAAAGTGATTATCCAAGGGCATTGGTAAAACATAATAAGTATGCTTTATTTTCTCTGGTTTTGCAGAATGACTGTTTCACCCGTTGTTTATTTGGTGACTTTTCCTTAAACTGAATGACTAAGTTGTTTAATAAAGCAATGTAACAAAAGCTGGGAAATTCATACAAGACCTCTGGATCAAATGCGGATGAAATGTTAAGAGTGATAATTCCAGCAGCAGCAACTACCCACAGGAGGGGTAGGGGGGCACATACAGATAATTTGTGAGGACTGTTAAATGAAGACTGTGTGAATGGACAGTGTGTGTAATAGTCACCACTCACTGTGTCATGAGGACATGTGCAAACTGCTGGTTTCTCTTTGACTCTGACTGGAACTATGTTGCAAATGGTCCAACTGAAGAAAACCCTCCCTAGGTAAAAAAAAACCCCAACCCTTTTATATCAGAAATTAAAGAAAACAAGTCATCATTTTTCTTGTGGCTGTTTCAGGCATGACACCCTGCTAGTTCATAGTCAAAGGTCTGAGATTTTTTCTTTCCATGCAGTGATCTGTGTCTGCTCTACAAATCCTTCCTTGCATTGTTTGATTTTTGTCATAGCTGTGCATTGCTTCATACCACTATTGCTTCTGGTGACTTTTATATTGGCTTTGGTGGAGACATTCAGGACACAGGATATACATATTCATCAATGAAATTGGACAGCTGTGAATTTGCAAGAACAGAAAAGTTTTTAGAGAAATAGTAGAGTTATTAAAAACTGAAAAATAAAGCATGGGGAAAAAATCAGGAGAAAACAGGGAAATATTTGAAGATCTGTGAAGGAAATATATGTCAGAACAAGGAGTTCGTCCAGTAAACTTGTGAAATTAGGCACAAAGAATTGTCCCTTACAAGCACTTTGCTCTCTTCAGGCAAGGAAGAGTGTCTCTGGTGGAATTAAGTGATCTAGAAGACTCAGTATCAGAAGACCCGCTATTTTTCTCTTGGTTTTGTGAAAGCAGGGCAAGGAACAGCACAACTCAATCTGGCAGCATCATAGAGTCAGTCAATTAGAACTTCTAGTTCAGGTGACCCATATCATTTGGAATTGGGAGCTGAAGGATCATTTTCTGCTATAATTCTGCTCAGGTAGGTTGATTAAGCCATGAGCTTCCAAATGACATTTTGAAAGGATCTTCAAGACAGATTCTCAGATTCCTCTAGCTCTGAAAACTCTGAGCTTGAGTGTGATGCAGCAGATGTCATGATAAGGCCTTAGATATATGAACAAGCAACTAGTGGTGGTTTCTCTCTGCATGAGCTGTTGGTGAGAATTGACAGTGGAAACCTGTAGTGTCCTGTGCTATTTTAAAAAATTTGAAAATTTGGATGAAAAAGGTGAATAAAGGCATAATATTATCTTGGACAATATCTTTCAGTGATGGAGTGAGAGCTGAATTTATCTGTCTTAAAGAAACAGTAATTGCCTGTTTCTTGGAGTTTTTGTAATGGGCAGAGCATTCCAAAGGTCTCCTTAATCCTAACAGAAATTTCAGAGTACAGAGAGCCATGGAGTGTCCATTTAATCCAAGCAATTGGAGGAAATGACTCACTTATGTAGCTCTTATCATAACTGCAAAGTCATGGACTCCATCCCATGTTGTCTTAATTTGTCGTTTAGGCATTCTTGTAGATATGATTTAGTGAAATACAAGCTACCATCTGAAATCAGAGAATTAGTAGTAAAATGTAATGGTTTCTAATATACAAATGTGATTCTCATGACTTGTTATAAAACGGGAGCTTCAGACAAGCCCTCCCTTAGGCTCAGATTTTTGGCAGCAGCTTAAATTTAGGTGGCCTGCACCTAAACTGCTCTGGCTAACAAGTTCTGACAATGGCTGATCGAGTCTGTTATAAAAGGGGTTATAATAGACAGGACATAACAGACAAAAGACCTTAAACAGAGTTACTTACTACACATAAAAGACTAGTAGTGGATTTCATAAAACAGCAACATTAAGGTACCTATATTAAAGTTAGCAAAGAAATAGTCTCGATTAGAAGTCAACATAACCAAAATGACGATAGTGTACACAGAGTCCTTTCACTCAACCCTCAAAGGAGAAACCACAAAGCAGGCATTCCAAACTTTGGGGAGAGAACCCCACACATTTCCAGGGAATGTGCAGAAGATTTCTGCTCTGTGAAAGTTTGGTGTAGCTTTCATAGTCTGTAATGTGAAGTGTCTGTCAGTAAAAAACTCCAGTTTATCTTTCTACATCTTGCTTCCACAGCAAAGATGTTTACAGTCAGCTGAAAGCATCAATCCCATGACACTGAAATAACTCACTGCAAGGCAAACTGTCCTGATTATTTCACCAAGGCTCATGTGAGAGTGAGATGTCCTGAGTTATTTCATCAGCTAAGAAGCAACAGATAAGCTCTTGTGGTGGGGGAGATACCCTGCTACTGACTTTAAAATTCTTAGAAGTCTACTGTCTACTAATAAACAGGGAGGAAACTTACAGTTGGAGATGAAATGTTATCTTCTGAATCTGAGAGTCATATTCTGTGTGGACACATGAAATTCAGCTTTCTAAGTCTTATTTCTGTTGTGTTTGTCATCTCATATGTAGAAATAAGATTTTCTGGAATTAGATTAATTCCTAACAATTTAGGCTGGGTCTATCATTAACTCCTTCATATTGTAGTCTCGGAAATGTACATGTGGGGAATCAGGTGGGATATGTAGTGGCTCCCAGAGGGGGATTTTCTCTCTTTTCCTTTTTCTAGAGCAATAGAGCTGAGCTCATATATGTATTTTACAATAGTATTGAGTGCCTTGATGTCTTTTTGGCTGCATTGAGAGTGTACAGTCTATAACACATAATTTTTACATATACATAGCTACAAGAGTGGATTCCTCAATCACATTTGTTTCAGCAGGAGGAAAATAGGAAGTGATTTTCACCGGTCAGCAGCAGCAACAGTATTTAATCCATTGCAGCTCAACTAAATTGACCTGGCATTTTCGAATGAGGGAGTTAAGGCTCTGTGTGTGTTACCCTCCCACTGGATGCAGGACAGAACAGAAGCAAATCCAGTGCTCTCAGTACTTTGCATGAGAAATAAAGTTATATTTAAACAATATGCAAGAGAGCTCTTCAAACAAAAATGCAACTCTCAAAGAAATAGCACACAATTTTGTTCTGCTCATAATTTCCTGTGACTATGTTTGATTTTATTTACATAAAATGTTTGAAAGAAAGCTTTTTCTTCATTGTGATCAATACTTTTCTACACTGTCCTAGGAAAACTACTAGTATGTAGTACAGATATATAGTACTGAACAAATACTGAGTTCTTCTCTTTGAAGACATAAAAGATACTTGGACATTACATAGCTAACGTTTTTCCATTGTCTTCCAGGAAAGACACTGTTTTAGCTAAGAAGTTAAAATGTTACAAAGCTTCTGTAATAATATTGAGGATATATTTCATCTTAAAAGAAACAGAAGGCAAGGGCTGTAAGAAGCAGCAATTCATGTTTGTGGTCTCCTGAGCACACAGTAAGCGATTTCTATAATCCTCCTTATTTATGTGTTTTTTGTGTAGTGGAAAGAAATATTTAGCTTCTTTAGAGTACACTATCCATCTTATAATAAGGACCAAATTCTCTCAAAATTCAAGAGCATGGGAACCCAATTTGCAGATGGTCATTTTCTGTTATAGTGAAGTAAACACTAAAGTTAAGTGTTGCTGGATTTTTTTTAGCACTGCAAAACATGTAAGGGTTTTCTTGCTATTGAGTGCTAGAAAAGAAGGACAAGATGAAATTTCATCACTTTGGGTAAAGAACACCTATCACCTGAAAGGGACTGAAATGCTAAAGCATGTTCAATTCATATGACTTTCAAAAATCGTATATTCCAATTTTAATTTATTGGAGATGTTGTATTATTAAATTATTTCTTTTTTCTTGTAAGGAGAACACAGCAGGAAGTACTATAAGTAGAGATCAGCAAACTGAGAATTATTAAGGGGAAACTTAAAGGCTGATACATTTGTTTTGGAGGCAGCAGAAAGCAAATTCTGAAAAACTTTATAGTCTAAATATTTGCTATCTTGTAAACCTGAAAATGATTTAATAAAGTCTCAATCTTGAAACTTTATGTATGAAAAATTCTCATTTATTAAAGTTATAAGCAGTTTATATACAAAGAAACTAATACGTGAGGAAAGAAAGAAATTAAGGAGAATAATCAAGATTTATTTCTTCTCGACAGGAAAAATTAGGGCAAAGATTTTTCAACAAGTCCCTAAGCCATCATAAAACCGTGTTGAGTCAGAGCTATTGTTAGGATGGTGGTGCCTCTGCACAGATAAAGTCCCCCTGTTAAAAAATATCCTTAATAAGAGTGTTTCAACTGTATCTATATTTTTGTGAATAAAAGGTGAAAGGTCTTGCTGCTTCTAGGAATCATATGGCTCTACATAAACAACAAAGTTCAAAATTTCTTAAAAAATGTGTACATTTCAGAATATGTTCTCTAATGGACTGACATTGTTACTCAGAAGTGAAAGATTCTTCTCTGGGAAGACACATAACATACACACACAGACACTGCCTCTTTCAGAAACTTTTCTGGTCATGTGTCTCAGCTCATTAAAATTTTCAACCAGTGAGTTAACTGCACAATTTAACAATAACGCATTCGCTCTCTCAGTTTGACTTTTTTGTTGGGGGAAAAAAAAAAGAAATCTGTTTCATTGCTAATAATTTCTTGTTATTTTTATAAACATTTTCTCCAGAGGGTTAATTAGTGCCTGCTGAAGTTCCTAATAGGAGAGGCAGAATGAGTGTTTTATAGCACCATAGGGGAAAATGTTCACATTTTACATCAATACAGAAAAGCAGCCCCAAATAAATCTGACCCTGTGAATGGATAGGAGCAACTGTATTAGGCTGTCTGAATACGGGAATTTTATCTTTGAAGAAAAAATTGTTTGATTTATGAACATTTTTCTTCTGTTCCGTTGCCAGTGGACAAATGTCTACACTATTATGCTTTGATATTTTTCAAGTATTTGAAATCCTAGACATAGAGTCTGGAGACAGATCCATTGCTTTATATTCCTGGCAGTGATATAATTTTTTACTTCAACAGAGAACTCTCTAGGTGTACCAAATCTGAGACTTCATATATAGAGAAAGCCTCAAATATAAAAAGATATTGTTAAATATGTTTCCAGAGTGGAAAGATTTGAATAAATACTGGCATCTCTCCTCAAACCAATCTCAAAGGACCCACCAGGCAATTAATCCTTTACCTTGATCTTACTTACCTGTAGAGTCCTGTGTATACTAAAATTGGGAAGATTATAAAATTAACGTGGCCGCCGGTTTCAGTTCTATGAAGATAACAACCAGCTTTACTTTTCACTGTCTGCAGACAGCACCCTCATGCAGCTCTGTGGGCTCTTCAGCAGGTTTAATATCTATATGAAAAGGATCTGTCTAAAACCTAATCCAGATAAGATGGAAGGAGTTGCGGTGTGTCCAGAAAATCTTTTTGAAGGTTACAACACAGTGCTGTGCTCATGAGGGAAAGACAAAGTGAGTTTCACCAGAAAATTAAGGGTGTAATAGGGAAAAAAATCTATAACATAATAGCCTATAGCTAAATGATCAGACACTTGAGTGGGATACACCTTCACACTCCATTTGTGTTCAGCCTAAATTTAAACATTGACTCTGTGTGGGTCTCTCACAATTCAGACAAGTTATGTAGCAACCAGATTTTCTGTCATTTAGAATTAGGATTGTCCTAAGGCTCCTTTCCTGCAATTAGCTGTCATTCAGGACCTGAGAAAACCCTTCTGGTCTACCAAGACTAGTAATGTTTAAAGGAAGCTTTCTTTCTATGTGTGCAGGCTGTGGGGGTGTGTGTTTAAACTATTGCCCCCTCCTGTGATCTACACTCCTGAGTTATGCACAAAAACTGATATAACTATAACTAGATAAGAAAACCTTTGCAATACCAACCACAGAAGTAATCTTATAATTTGTCATTTCATTAATACTTAATGTGTTTTTTAATTAATATTTTATGTCCTTAATGTGTGGTTATTTTGGTTTTGGTATCTACTTCTGCTTTCTTCTGCTTAAAGATGCCTAAAGATAAGAGGTTGTGGCCAAATTTAATGCAAGATCTCTCAGAAGAATAGCTTTTGAATATATCAGATTTTAGCATTTTCAGGCAATTCATGTTAACCAATTTGAGGCTTATTCTTCCATTTTGTTATGATTCAGAACGTCCATTGACATGAATATTATATCTAGAAGTTCTGAAAGAAGTTAATAGAAATGTTTTCATTGTTTAAAAAGAAAATATAAACCATGGTAATCAACATTTACTTAATTCAGCTTTCTTCTAGAAGTGTTTACATCAGACTTAGGTGAGAAGAACCCAAAAGGTTACATGTCTTTGTGGTGATTAGGTGTACAAGCTGTGTACATAATTATGATAGAAAAAGATGTAGTCAAACACAAATTAGACTAGTTTTTGATTGTTCTAGTTTTATTTATTTTATGAGTACAGTAATTCTTAGCCTGACTTCTTTTACATCTGTTTGCCCTAGAGAAGTTTTCCTTACTTCATATCTAACTTTATCAAGGGTGGTAGAGCTGGAGTAAATGAGCCATCGAAACTAATATCAAAAAATCGGCCCTTTAGTCTTTAGATGAGGATTTACCCCCATTCAGTTTAACTTTCCTTAACAGACCCTGAATTGCCCCTACAAAATAAATTGTTAGATAAGGTTTGCTTTGGCAGATGACCAAACATGGAGAAGAAGAGTTGTATGCATATAGACGTTTGCTCCAGTGTATCCTTTAGAAGGACTCTACACTCAAGTGTTTTCAAATATGAATTTGCATTCATGTATACACATGAGGCTAACAGACACTTTCCCACTGTTTAAAAGTTACTTAAGTAATTTTCCCAGTAGTTGTTGTAAGTTACTTTTCTAAAATTGTTATTCTTGCATCTCTAATTTTCATAGGTGATGTCTGGCAAGCATTCTGCAGACCAAATGTTTCAATGTAAAAAATTCTCCTTCAAATGCTTTCAAAAAGAGTAACTAGGAGTGACAATTCTAAAGTTATGGGTTTTTAGTATATATTTTAGTGGACTATTTTACCTCTAAAACCATATATAGGTATTCAGGCTTGCTAATCCTTTTAAGATTGAATACAAAATGAAGGAAACAAAACTTCTAGGTTGGCTGTTTGTGTGTGTGTGTATTTATATAAATGTTGCATTTCAACAATTTCAGCTATTGTTTAGAATTCTGCTTGCTTTATTATTGTGATATGGGACTATCTTCTCAAAGGACCTAAATAAAATGTTTTGATCTTACCAGCTTCTTAGGGGTCAAGGGCTTTCACTATCTAGATCCTGAAAGGTGTCTAAGAGCCCACCTGTCATCAATTTAGTCAGATGTTAGGCATCTGAACACCATTAAGATTAAGGCCATGGATTTCAGAGAGTAATTAGTTTAATTCAAAAATATGTGCTTGAGATACTGAAGGTGATTCAGCATCTGGAGATGTCTGATTCTCTGTTGACTATAAATAAAATGCAAACACTTAGAAAGACCAAATGTTTAATTATAAATTGCCAACATTAAGCAAGCTTCCTTCACTTCATATTTCACGTAGTTACATGAAATGAGTTACTTAAAAAGAGTTTGTCTCAAGTTTTTTGCCAAGACTAGCACAACAATATCTGACCCCCCAAAATTATAGAAGTTCTTACTGATTATAGTCCTATGTGCACTTAGTTTCTAAATTCATAAAAGTAACAGAAGTGATAGGTTTCAACATCCATAGAAAAACTTGGGTTTTAATAGTGCCTATAATAAGAATAATTTTAAAAGAAAACAGTCAATGGTCAGCAGTAATATGAAATACTGGGACAATCTAAGATTTTTTAGCAGACAGAAATACATATAGGTCAGTTCCTTTGACATAAGAAGTACCTTTGATACAAGAGTGGTATAAGAACCTATCCTATCCATATTCTAATTTTCACTTGACATTTACATGTTGTTATTTCAGTGTGTAGTAGATTGACCCTGGCTGGATGCCAGGTACCCACCAAAGACTTTCTATTACTCCCCTCTGCAGCTGGACGGGGGAGACAAAATATAACAAAGGTTTCATATGTTGAGTGAGACAAGGACCAGGAGAGACCACTCATCAGATACCATCACAGACAAAACAAACTCAGATTTAGGCTATTATTTGAATTTATTTCTAATAAAATCAGAGTAGGATAATGAGAAGCAAAACAAAACCTTAAAAACACCTTTCTTCCACCCCTCCCTCCTTCCCAGCTCTACCTTCTACCAGAGGCACAAGGAGACAGGGAATGGAGGTTATGGTCAGCTCATCACATGTTATTTCTCACATGTTATTTTCTGCTCAGGAAAAAGGATCTTTCCCCTGCTCCAACGTGGGGTCCATCCAATGTGAGACAGCCCTCCATGAACTTTTCCAACATGTGTCTGTCCCATGGCAACAGTTCTCCACAGACTCCTCCAGAGTGAATCACTCTTCCACAGGATGCAATCCTTCAGGCAGAGCCTGCTCCAGGATGGGTCTCCCACAGGGTCACAAGTCCTACTGGGAAAGTGTTCCAGCATGGACTGCTCTCTTCTTGGGTCTGCAGGTCCCTGCCAGGAGCTTGTTCCAGCATGGGATTCCCACAGGTTCACAGGATGCCTCCTCTCATGTATCCNTTTGCTTTCTCCTTCTGAAATCTGTTATCACAGAGATGTTACCACCTCTGATTTCTGATGGGTCCAGCCCTGGTCAGTGGCATCTCTGTCTTGGAGCCACCTGACATTTTCTCTGCAGCACATCGAGGAAGCTTCTGGCAGCTTCTCACAGAAGCCACCCCTGTAGCCCCCATGCTATGAAAAGCTGTCCATACAAACCCGATACACAGTGCTTAAGATATATTCTTTTAAAAAGATCATCTAAAAGCCTGGATGATCTGAATTTCTTCAAAATACTGTGTCTATAAAGAATATTCACTTTGTTTTAGTGATATAGCCTATTAGAAAAAAAAGTTAAGCATTAAATCTTATCTATCGTAGAATGCATGCCCAGAATCCATAGGTCAGAACAATTAAAACAATAAAACTTAAAAAATAAATGTATCTTATTTTTAGTTTTTGTGCATAAATAAGTTCTAAGTGGGAAAGGTCAGTGTCATTAATTATGAATGAAAATTACAGCTTCAGTATTTCTCACCAGTCACTTTACAGCAGTAATTAAATACATGAATACAAATTTTGGGATCCACAATCAATTGCAAATATGGAATTGGACACAGTTTCCCACATATCAACCCTTAGTCACTGCAATGCTGAATGCTTGGTCATCTATTAAACACCTCTATATCTGAAGCACTTGGCAATTTGTAGATCAGGTCAAAGATGTAATAGGCTGTAAGGCAAAATTTTGGCTACAGAAAAGTCATCAGGAACTAAGGGTTCATGGAATATCTGCTTTGTTTTATTGTGAGAAGAGGTAAGATGGGATTGAGCTGCAGACTGTGATTCTCCTGCAACGTGCCATGCCTGCACAGAGGAGGTTATTTCCACCTGAAATCCTACAGGGCAGCCAGCCCTACCAAGGGGCTGGCCGGAGGAGTGGACAGCACATGATCAAGGACACTAAGAAGCGTGGCAACGTGTGATAGATTGCTTTGTATAATGCTTGTATTGTAAAAGGGTATAAAAAGGCTTGCCATTTTGTAATAAAGATTCCAATTTCTCTGCTGGGCTGGGACCGTGCCTCAGTCATCACATTTTATCATCACTTCAACGGATTTTTCTTTTCAAGCAAGAAACCTAGAATTCAATTCCACATTGCCTATTAAATCTGATATGTTGTACAAACCTGGATTCATGAGTTGTGCCTACACAAGTAATTTTATTCTCAACTGAAACTGTTCTATGGCCTTTCTACTTCCTACAACTAAATTGCAGTAAACTCATTAGGTTAAGGAGATTAGTAACATGCAGGCAAAAATAGAAGCAGAAACAGGTAGTAATAGCCAAACCACTTCAGTAGATCTTCACATCTTCAATAGAGTCTCCTTTTTTATATGTCTTTGATGAAGAATGTTCAGAAACATAGCAATTTCTCCAAGGGGAACATAGTAGATGCTGTTAAAGTTATATTTAGACATGTTGGGCTCTCTCAATTTTACACACCTCATGTACACCTTGGGGGACTAATTGTACCAATGCAAATTCAGAACAGAAGAAAGGGGTGCTATGTTGGACTAAAGTCAGGAAAACAAATCAATTTCTTATCTACTGAACGAAAAACTTGGGACTTTACATCTTCTTTGAGATAAAGAATGGCATGAAAATAATGTATGGGGAATTCACTGACTCTAGAGAAAGTGATAAATATTCATTGAAAATAATCTATGAGGATAAGGAAATGCCTTTTTGGCAAGTAAAATGCAATTTCAGTATTTCATGGGGGATTATTTCAGTTACATGTTTTGAATTAATTAAAAAAAGACCTTAGAAGTGTTCAAAAAACAAACACAGTTGTGATTAGACATAGTAAGAAAACAAGATTTCAATTTTGTGGGAGTTTTTGATGTTTTGAAACTTATTTTTGTATGTGTTGGAATGAAACATATTTATAGCAATTAAGAAAATCATATACACTATTGGAAATACATGTTCAGTATCCTGATAGTGTTTGTTCAGAGATAACAGCTGAACCTCTATGACTTTACCTTTTCTTTTTATATAGTTTTATAATTAATTTTGTTCTGAAGAATCTTTTCTCTGTGAATGGGCATGTCCACTTACAAAAGCAGTTCACTTAAAAAATCTCCAAAGCAGCCACATTTGTGAAACACAGATGTCTCTCATTACATCTGCCTGTCTAGGTAAATTATTCCTACTTTGGAACTTTTTGAGAGTGGAACGCATGGAACTTTAAATCCTGGTGTGTGTTCCAGTCAGTAATAATAGTCACATGCTTCCAGATGTTTGCAGAGATTGTCACACAAACTTTTTAGAAAAACTGAAGCTGATATTAAAATGAGTCTGAAAGCTAACCTACCATGGCAGAGAAAGGAGGAATAACTGGTCTGTAGTGAGTGAGCCTTGTTTTGAAAACAATCTGCTTAAGAGCTACGATGCCAAGTTTTCGAAACACACAGATCCAGAGTCTCGTTTCCTTTTCCCTATGGTGGCATCTTTGTTCTTTGTCCTCTCCAGTATGACCATGCCTGCTGCCCTCACCCTTAAGGGGATTTCCAGCCCTAACTAGCTTTTCATCAACCTCACTAGAATAACAGTAGTAACTCAGGGAAACACCTGCAAATGCCAGGAACTGTTTTCTATAGGAAGCAATGTCTCCTGTCTTAGTGCTTATTGTCCTGCATGAGGCTATGCCCTGTCAGAAGTACTAATTTTTCCAGTGATGGATTACGTTACTAATCACTGTAAGTGTAGACAGTTGTCAATTTATTGCCAAACACAGGAAAGTGATTGTGGCTGCTCAGCCTTCTCTCATCTCTCCCTCCTCAATTCTTTCACTTGATTGAAGAACTGATACAACACTGGGGACAGTGTTACAGAACTGTGAGCTATTGTCCCTCTGAATATTTCTAATTGTTGGCTTACGGAAGAAGTTTCTTTGCATTATTTAATTTAAATAGATATCCCTGGGCATCCCCCCCTTTTCAAAAACTGAAACAAACCAACTAAACAAAAAAAGCAAAACCCAAACCAAAACCAACAGGAAACACACATATAAGTATAATAAGGAGCCAGTAGATATTTCTAAGCTCTTTTTGTTTTCAACTAGCTTAATTTGGCAACTTATCCTAATGTTTTTTGAAAATAGTGTACATGTTTTCCTGACAAACTGTTATAAATAGACTTGAAGTTACAAAGATGAGATATCTGCTTCAACTGTATTTGACTATAACCTAATGCAACTGAGCAGAGAGATTTACTTTTCCTGCAGCTCTAAAGACAGCACTGCTGAGATTGCAAGAATAAGAAATTCTCATTTCATCAAAGCACCAATTTTGTTTACTAAGTAAGAAGAAATTACTGCCAGATCTATGAGGAAGAGGTAGCAAGATTATCTCATGTCTTAAAGAAAAAAAAAATGCTCAAATTGAAGTCAACAGAGTTGATTCTGTCTTCTAGTATCAGCAAGACACATTGTTATATAATATCTCTTGAAAAATCAGGCTCCAAGCTTTGCTCTAGCAGAATTTAAAAAACCTAAACAAATATTCCCACTGTGCTTCTGTATTTACAAGTTGAAGGATTCTGTGACCTCGGTTTATATCTTCTTTTCCTGTTTTATTTATACTCTCTTAGAAAAGAAAAAAATTTAAAAAAAAATATGAAATGTTTGTGTTGGTTGGTGATTACTGGAGATCCTTCTAGTTTCACTTTTCAATCTTTTTTCTTTGTGAGTATTCTTCAAGAAAATGAAATTCAAGAAGTTTTTATCAACACTAGATAGGCTAACCAGTTGAGGCTTACACAACACTAAATTTGTAGGTGCTTCAGCAGTGTGTAAAATGCTTGCTAGTTCTGATGCTGGATGCATAGCCAATAAACTAGCACAGCTGGGATCTTTAGAAATGAGATGAGGAAAAGTCAAGTGAAGGACTGAATGAAAGATAATTGGATTTATGCATCAGTGCCTGGAGAGAGAGAGAGAGAGATATGGAGAGAGACTTTTGTTCATGGCCATGAGCCAGGACCTTTTTACTAACATATATGTATATTTTTACAGCAAAAACAAAAAAGGATGGAGATAATTCAAACCACCAAATAACTTTAAATTTATTACAAGTAAAAAGAAAGCTATATGCTAGAAAGACCTGAGTCCTTCTCCTTGCAGGCCTGGAGACTGAATAGAGATCCTTCTATGCACTGAAGAGGATGATGCAATGGCTCAGCATAGAAGACCTCTGTTTTTTATGGGTCACAAGAAAAGGAACAGAGTAACTTAGGTGTAGTGCATTGTGCATGACCACAGGAAGGAACTGAGTACATGAAAAAGCTCAACAGTGTCTGAGAGAGCATCTAAGGATGACTCTTGAGTAGCAATGGAGATTTTCCTCTTACATTGTGGACACAGAGCCTTATGCTCGTGTTGCCTCCTGTGTTTAAAAAGAAATATGTGATACTCCAGAAGGCAAGTGGACCAAAGGAAAAGAGCAGCAGTCCATTCTTTGGTCCTGAAGGGAAAGCATGAAATGCAACAGTTCCTTGATACACTGAAAAACTAACTTCACCTCCAAAAGAGGGTAGTTGCTTATTTGGAACCACAGTTGATTTGAGCAATCCTTAAAATATGTCCAAATACCGTCTGTGGAATGCAAGTTAGAAAGACGGACATGGAGTTTGGTAGTCTGTTCACAATTAAACAGTATTAACAATCACTTAGTAAAGCTCAAGCCTGTATTCTAGCCCTTTATAAGTTACAGCACAGATGTAACAGAAACAATTCCTGGGAACTCTTCTGCAACAATTCATTTCATCTGAAAAGCAACTTGGCACTTCCCTGACATACAGCAATATAAAATTACAGAGAAGGAAAATGCAGAGCATAGTGGGCTAAGAGAGATCTCAATTCCTCATTACCAGCTATGAGCAGTTTTCTCTCCGATGCTGTTTTTGATCTCAATGGACTGTACACATGGAGAAGGATTTGTATTTAAAATCACTGCCAAGGATCATGCCCTAAAAGACAAACGATTCACACCACTGTCAAATGGGTGTTCTATGTAATACTGACAGTTGTAAGTAACCCACCAGCCATAGAAGAAAGACTACTCAAATTGCAGGAGAAAAGCTAATTATACAAGAGACACTTCAGACTTATAAGAACACAAGTATTGCACCCTGAGGAAAATGAGCAATGGGGACTAATATACCTTGCTTTGTCTAAAATGGGTAAGAGTGAGGCCCGAGGACAAGCAGCTGCTTGCAAATCTTTCCTGATATCCCAAGGAAGGGAGAAAAGTCATGCAACTGTACCATAGCCTTGTCTTCATCTTGGAATGGTATGGTCCCTTCATATTTATTGTCTAAGGTGTCTAGTCAAAATCCACCTCTGTCCAATGTGACCAGATAAAGTAAGGGAGGCAGGCAACTGCAAGAGTAGGGGCAAACCTTCAGGCAATTTTTAATTGCTGTTACCTGGCCAAGACATCTATACTTAATGCTACATTAATACTGATGAGGTTTTTTGTGAAAATAGCCCAGAAGGCATCGGGAGTGCTTGAAGGCATCCTTTTATGACTTAAATGTTCCCATCAAAACTGCTGTTAAAATTGTCAACTGTGATGAATGAGGTTATTGACTGAAGACATCTCTATCCTAATCAGATTCAAAGAAAATGGACACTAGTGGAGATAAGCATAAAAAACTGTGACATTAACCTTCACAGATTTTTCAGAAGCATTATATTTGTATGTGTAAATATATATACATATATATATACATGCAGACACAACTGTACATATATACAGCCCTCAAAAAAGTTTGGTTTGCTTCATGTTGTAGATGACAGTTGGAGTAGCTTTTTATTTGATAAGCTGATTCATCCTAATGGGTAGTACAATGCTTTCTTTGCTTTTCTCTGCATAGTGGGTGTAGTGAATGTCACATAATTGTTACTTAATATAACGTTGAGCTGGTCAGGGGGAAAGACACCCATTTGAGAGAAAGAGAGATCACAGAGCTCGTTTCAGAAGTCTGGTTTCCTTTGCAATTCTCCTTTCATCTCACCTCTTCTGTGTTTTTCCCCACTCCTGCTTCTGCAATGTATGATGATGAAAGAATATTCTGTGTAATCCTTGGCAATCATTTTTTTCCCAGGTAACTTCATCACATACCAAACAAAAAACCAACACTTTGCATAGGTGGTGGATCAGGTTTCCCAATTACCATAAACATTTTGGTATACACATGATTAATCAAGAGAGGTGAATATTTCATTATATGTATGCTATAAGTACCTGACTCTCTTGGGTAATCATGTTTATAGAGGCTCTTAGAAGCCTTTTATGTGTCTCAGAAGTTTTTTATAAGAAAGAAAATGAAGATTTCATAGAAATTAATTTTTCCCAAATGGGTTGTTAGACATGAAGGAACCAGTTGGTAGAATTTGGATCCAAGAAATTCTTATGACATTGAATGATGATTGATGGGGAACTGAAAACTGCAGATACAGTAGTAACCCCTCAGTTTGCTTCTATTTCTAATTGTTTGTTTGAATTTGATTTCTTTCAATAAACGTGGTGATAAGATTTAAGGATTGAAGACCACATGCAATTGAAAAAGTCACAAAAGGAGTATTTTAAAAGGCTACAATAAAGAAGTGACATCAAACATTCACTGAAGAAATACAGAAAATGCTCGTGAAGTATAGACTTGAATAATAGTATCATATTTCTGTGCTTTGGAATATGTATTTTCTGAGAAATGGCATGTGAATATTCACGAGCTATTGTACAGTATTTTGCTATCTGATATAAGGTATCAGATATTACTGTCTGAAGACACCTGCTATCAGCCAATTCTATGAAAAGCTGAAGAATTCTGCAGATTATTTCACTGGGACAGTGAAGAGTGTATTGCAATTTTGTCAGTCATATTCTTTAAGGAATCATTAAAGTAATGTAATCTAAACTCCTGCATGATGCAAGCCATAGAACGTCATACAGCAACAAGGAATTACTGCTCATCTTGGCTACAAAAACCTTATCAACCTATATAGCGCATAGAACATTTTGGGCTTTACAACAACCTTGATGTGACCATTATACTATTGAATTAAGCTGTGGTTACAGTGGACATGATATTTTGATTATGAAACACTTACTTTTAGTAGCTTACAGAGGAAATTAATGTGTTTGTCCTTCATCTCAGAATCACATTCCATGATTTTTCCTTAAAGTAGAAGTGAGATATTTATATTTTCTTTTGTGAAAACAGTATGAATAAAAGATATTTCATAGCATTTTTTTACTTGTAGAAACTGCAAAAGTTTATAAATTCTAATTTGGATGTGCTTTTTTTATTTGATAAAAATTTTATTCCTTTACTTAAAAAAATAACAATATTAGAAAAAAATACTTCATTAAAGTTGTTGCTGCTTAATGGTTAATGCCAGTTTATGCAGTGTAGAGTACAGCTCCATGAATGGTTTAGATGCTGCAATTTTCAAACTGTACATACCTGGTAGTTAAACACTGACCTCAGTTCAGTGCTGGACACTGTAGGCCATGGCTGCAAAAAGACAGGTCAAGACAAAGAATAAGAATTCTTTCCAAATGTCCCTAGAAAATAAGGTTCTATTATTTGCTTCACAATTAGATTGCAAGTGTATTGTGTCTAGTTCTGAGAATCGCTACAGCTTTGACAAGAGCTTAATTGTTACATGAAGGTGAGACCAAAAAAAACCAGACACATATAGCACATTTATACATTTCACACAATGTTTTTAATGTATTGCACAAATGCATTCCTTTTTTTTAAAGTCACTAAAAATTTACCAAGAACTCATAGAAATATGCAAATATTACTGCTATATGATAGTGATTCAAAATCATCAATGAAAGCTGAAATCAAGAGCACATAATACATCAAATAGTATTATTGTGAGTAAAGTAATTATTCGTCAGTTATTCAGGATTTCTGCTTTAACATCAGACTATTTTCCTTGTCGTTGTGCTATAAGGACTTTCCTGCTGGTAAAACAATGTATTCATATATATCTGCTTTCTGGTTTATTTCTTTTAAGCATTAATATGCTGGGAAAAATATCTACCCTGCAACATGAGTCTCATACAAAATAGAAATGAATAAATTCAAAACAGTGATCAGAAAAGCCTGGTACTCCCAGTTCTGGGACCCTTTCTAATGCTTTACATGAATATTTCAATCATCTAAAATATCACACTGAAAACAGCATGCTAGATCAATGTCCTTTGGAAGGCTGCAGCAAGCCCTTTGTGTAAAGTCATCATTTTGTACATGTATTCTAAGATGCCTGTGCCATAGGAACTTGTCTTTTATGATAGTATTTGCCAAGTTCCTATGAGTATAGATTTTATGTCAGTTGAGAGCAACAGTAATATTGCAGGAAGGTAATAAAACTATATCTTGGTGAAAGAACCTATAGAAAAGGTGAAAGAACCTACAGAAAAGGTGAAAGAACCTACAGAAAAGGAAGAACCTCTACAATGTGTGCCTAACTGTTTCCCATATGATTCTAAGATTTACTTTAACATTTTGTTTCATATCACTTAGTTATGTCTCAAATGTCATATAGAAACAGATATTTTCCCTGTTGCCATGACTAAAGGAAGACAAAAGATGCTTCAAAACAGTCTTGTACTTAAAAGTAGATAGGCAAGCCACATGTTAAACTGTTAACAAGTAGATTGAAAGTGACAAAATTAAGGGAAAAAAGGTCATTTTTAGTGTCATTGGGATGCAATATAAGCTACTACCCTTCTTCTGTATCTCTTTCCAGATTCTACAAATCTATGTACTTCTCCTGCCACATATATTTTTGCATTTTCAAGACAAAAAGAAAATATAAAGATGGATAATGTGGAGTAGTTAATTCACTGTTACTCAAGTCAACAAGAATAAAATGGTAAATGTGCAGTTGATATTGTAAAATGACACTTTTTTGCTTATGTATTACGTCTTTAAATTTCAGAACTTCCCTTCCAGATGAAGTTTTCGTGCTACTTTGATTGGATACAATGCTATCATCCCTATAGAAACAACACTCACACTGTTGTCTCATTGAAGTTTTCTCTTTGTATTCTTTTTTCCTTGTTGTTTCTCTTAATCTAAATTAATCCAGTGCTGTGTGCTTTACTTGATGGATCAGGGAATGAAACAATTTGTTTCAAAAATAAGATAATATTGAAGGGAATTTCAGCTTCAAATTCCCAGAGCAAAAACATAATAAGCAGAAGACATCAAAACATCTTGATGTTCATTGGCAAGGGAGAGTAAAAAGCCAGTTCTTTTTTCTCATATATAGAAGCTTTCTCCCCAAAAGAATGAATGTAGTATTTCCTGACACTCTATTTGAAGACTTTCTTTCCAAGTACAAAACAAGACTAACACTGGGTTTTTTTTGCTTCAAATTGTAACAAACTTATTTAATTCCATTTCCCTAGGAAGGATAGATGCATATATTGAAAAATTACTGAGAATATCCCATTCCATCAGTTGCATACTATCCTGAGATACCCTGTAAGGAACCTAGCCACAGTACTGTACTGTCATTTAGGTTTGGAACTCTTATTGGATCTATGATCACACCCATTGCCTGGACTAGAGTGCTGGATTTTATTGAGCTGGGCTATGTTCTCCAAGGTATGAGTCATAAAACTGATGACTGCTGAGAGTCTGAATTCTGTCTTTTAATATGGTCTGGTAAATAGAAGACTTGGAGTCTTCATATTTAACAAAAGTGCAAATTTAACTTGCAGTAGGTTTCACAGTTGCTGTCAGCAGCTCATTTCTAAGATTAACTAATAAATGAATAGTCTTTAATTAAATAAACTTACTAAAGTTTGTTTTTTTCCTGCAATTCTAATTATTACATAAATCTTTAGCACATGACTTTAGTCTACAAGTTAATATAATATACAGTCTCTCGTCAGGCACAGTTATAACCTTGCTAAAATATAGTGACAGAACTACATACACCATTCTAAGTAATGTTCAATTTATAGCTTACATGGATATGGTATCAACTATTTTGATTTATACTGTGTGCCCTCTAGCAATACAATCCAATGTTCTTGCCTTTTTTATTGCAGCTATAGTACTCAGTGCATTAAGCTTGTTCAGATTTTCTTATACCAAGTTCAAAATTTAAAGATATTTTATGATGGCTACTCAGTCCTCTCCTGTCTACTCTTACATTAAAATTCTTCAAGGCCATTCCTGGAAAGGTAATAATCTATGACCCATTTTTCCTTAGGTTAAATTGGGTGTTCTCAAGTAAGCCAATACATTTAATCCTTTGGAATGGGATCTATGGCAAATCAATGCCTGGAAATTTCAAAAGTACAATCATTACATTAAAGTGTGTGCATTTTTCTTCTGCTTTTGCTTCTCCACTTTCTACCTGCACTTTTCTCCACACTGCATTCACAACTTCACACACAATTTCTTTTCTGATGTTTTCAGAATACAGTCTTATAGCACTGTTTTCTCTCCTTAGTAACTGAATTATACCCTTAGTAAACCAGCTGCATGCTTTATCTGATTTCACACAAAGAAAGAATGTTCAATCACATTTTTTTTTTTTTTTTTATTAGTCTGCTGGTCTATCTGTTCTCTCATCTTTAATCCTTTAGACAACTTCCTCAGATGAACAAAAGATGCAAAAACCCTGAGATTATCTCACTCCAAATTTTATGAAAATATGAGAGTACATACAAGGGAGACATACACTTGCAGAGAGATGGAATATTTTGAAATTCAAAAAGGATTTCAGGGAAGTTTGAGAGGGTTATGGTGGGGCACACAAAAATCATGACATATCCAAAAGCTGGATAATACATTCTGATTTTCAGAACTCTATGTGTCTTATACACACTAATTTCAAGGATATAAGTAAAAGTATTTTTAGAGTTTCTATTGAAGTTATTGATTGTTTCCATTAGAATTTTTTTTTAAATATTCTCAGAAAGTCTAACTACGAGGTGAGTATTCAGCAAACCTGCTTTTCAAGCAATATTATGGCATTCTGTAATACTCTACTGTGCCCAGCAAGGACAGCTTGAATAGAGATTGTTCTAGACTTTAGGCCAATCTAGGACAACTTTAGCATCCAGTCTATTCAATTATTTCAAGTCAGATACTCAATAACATATGGGGTGTTTTGTATCTTTTTTAGCTGAGAAACTATCCCGTTATGAGAAAGCAAAAAAACACCCCTCTTCAAAAAGTAGAATGTTTACATATATTGTACCAAGGAATGGTATTACTATTATCCTCTTTTTGTTTTAACCTGGCACGTTTTCTAAACGAAAGAAAGAAGACAAAATTAAAATTGAGGTTCACAACTGACTTTTCTTCCTTACTGAAATCTGATGTAATGTAATTGCTCGTACAGTTTGTGTTGAAAGTAGATTCAATGTGTGCCAAAATAAATGGTTCTATCCATTGGAAACATAGATTATAGAATGAGGGATAGAACAGATTTTCTGGTTAATTTAAAGGCAAAATCTAATTTCTACAGATATGTACTGCATGCCAACGTGGTTTAAACAAGCCCAGCTGTATACACAAAGCAATCAAATGCAGCTATGGGAACAATGTCTTATTGACAGCTAAAAGCTGACTGTAGAAAGAACAGATGTAGCCTAGATAGATCAATATTGAAACATATAGTAAAATGTCATAATTTCCTTTACTGCTACCTAGAACCAGTGCAACAATGTCTTGAAAGAGAATAGCCAACTGCAATTTCTTTTCTTTTTATTTTCTCAATATTGATTTCAGTCAAAAAGAAGGCAGAGGAAGAACAAAAATCTATGTTTCTATAAGATGTCAAAAGCTGCCTGTAAGTAAATATTGACTCATGACAGATGTGTCCGTTTATTGTAAAACACTTTTCCTTTTTAATCACCGTAATTCTATAAATCTTCATCTGACACATTGGTGTGTGCTTTTTAGACCAGATGTTTTACTTTTCAGTGAAAGAAAACAACACAAAACAGAAGCAATTTCAAATCTCACGATGACTGTTGTAAAAATCTCACTATTTTTAAAATGAAATATCACTGTCTTATGCTGTGTAACTTTAAAGGTGACAATTATCATTACCCTTGAGCTGTAGTAACACACACACCCTCCTTTCCACCTTGATCACTGTTGTCATTTAATTGAATCTGAATATTTTATGAGCAAAAGATAGCAGGACCATAGCTTTCTGGCCTTAATATGATGCCAGCAGGTGCATAATGTAAAACTAAAGGATTATTCCATAGCTCTTAGGAAAACAGTGTTTATTAAAAGCCCCAAATGCACATTGTAAGAGCATGACATAACACAGGAGAAATCAGCAAGGCATCTCCCGAATGAGACTTAAAATGTCACTCCGGCAGATGCAGAACTTGTCAGTCCCAGCACAATTTGTAGGTAAGAAACTATTTAAAAATGTGAAAATCAAGCACATATGAAATTAATCACATCCTTTCTAACCTGCACTCCAGTCTCTTTCTTCTAGTCCTCTACAGTTCAGACCGGATTTAAGTACACCAGTAAAAAAAAAACAAAAAAAACAATAGGAAGCCATGTTACTCAGTGTCCTCATTCTCTTGTTGCATCAAACTTAAAAGTATCCCTGTCAAGAAAGCAACCTTTAGTGCATATGCTTAAGTGGCATGTGCTCTAATTATTTCAGCAAGGACTAACTATTTCTTTTATAGAGTATGTGTTGCATTTCTAGAGATTTTTGTGCATATAAACTTGACATTTTATCCCAAATCTAGACATTCCTGAACAGCAATGGAATATCACCATTTAAATGTAACTTTATAATCTGTTTGATATGTTTGAGAAGAAAGTTACGCATCAGGCTGTGGACTGGGTGCAGTAAAGTAATATGGAGGCAGATTAATAGTCCCTGGAAGAGAGAGAAGAATCAGTGTTCAATGAGGCAACAGGTATCATTTAGAAGGATTAAAAGATGTATAATACTGAAGATAATATTTTGACATTCAGCTGATTCTTAGTTTACAAGTAGAAGGAAAGTAATTGCTAGATGATAAACAGGTCAGTATCTGTTCTTTAGGGTGTCTGAAGGATATTCCAATTAATGGCTGTGTAACATCACTTCTAAATTGCTTCCTTAACAGAAACATCAGTCTCTTCACCTAAAGGGGAAACGTTTCAGGATTTCAGAGAATTCATCTCCCTGTCAACTCCTGCAGATCTCCAATGGCACAGCAACCTGTGGGAGGTGACAGCTAGCTGAGCAGGTACAGTGCCGAAGACACCTCAGAATCACAAGTCATGTTTGCTTCCCTTAATTGTTATATCTGGTTATGAAACATTAGCAGTGGAACCTGAAGTGCATAAAACTTCACAGATGAACCTCCATATTTGTGATGATATTTATTTTTCCTGTCTAGACTCCAAAAGATAATTTTATTTTAATCAAGTAACAGAAGTCTGAACTTACTATTAAGCATAAGTTGTGTTCCCAGTAAATAATTTTTTCTAAGAGTCAATGAACCTACTTGAATTAAAACTTACTTATTCTGGTTTTACATTGTTAGATCAAATATCTTGCTATATCAGTGCAATCCAGAGAAGAACTAAAATATGTGACAGAACCAGAGTGCCACTAGCAAACTTTAAAGTAATTTTTAAATTTCCATTTACTTTTCTGCTGTCAGGATAGGGCTTTATTGGTTGTAACATGCAATAGATTTATACATTGCATGTGAAAGGAACTGAGAAATCCCGTCTTTATTCCACTATGCACAGCAAGTTTGGTTTCCATTCTATGTGTAATTTTATGTACACACACATTGATGAGATCAGACACAGCCACAACTCTCAGAATATTTTCTGATTGCATTCAAAATATGTATTGACATTCCCTGTTCATTGACCTTCTTGCTGTCTTCTTTCAAATAATGTTTTAAATAATATGTGGGAACTTCTGCTTCCCTGCTACTCCATGTTAAATCACAAGATATTGCATAAGAAAAACAAAAATGAAGAGAAGAAAAGGAAAAGAGAAAGCCTTCAATTTTCAGCATCAATAAGAAATTATTCCTTTTGTGGTAAAAAAATTATGCTCCTTTTTTTGTTGTCCCTGTTCAGTTTTCTCAGAAATGATCTGCTAATAGAATTGAAAGCAAAGATTGTAAAGGTTTATGCAAACATCTTGATGCATGACTCTTGCCAAAGTATTTAAATGTCTTGGGCCATACAGATTTTACTT
Organism: Orthonyx spaldingii; assembly: GCA_013397795.1. Lineage (NCBI taxonomy): Eukaryota > Metazoa > Chordata > Aves > Passeriformes > Orthonychidae > Orthonyx > Orthonyx spaldingii. The sequence continues at coordinate 7,852 of VZTJ01003410.1, read as the reverse complement.
ATTCCCAGAACTAGAGAAGAAAGAGAAGTGCAACAGAATATTTTTCATCAGATAATTCAGATTTGTCAGAACTTGCGCTTTTCCCACACATTTACACTTCAGGGTAGAATTCCTGGTCCAAAACAGTGTGAGATGCCTGCTTCAGCAGAGATGACTGATTATAATGATTATGCTTTGTTATTCATTATTATACTGGGGCCCAGACAGCTTTTCCTGTTGCAACTGTTATGCCCTTTATGAGTAATAGCACATAGCTTTAGCAAAAGGATAGGCCAACTCTGTTGACTTGATAGGATAGTTGTGGGTCTGGTTTCAAAACTGCCAAACTCAATAAAAGAGCAAGAAGCCACTGATCTGTTTACATCAAGAGAATTACACTTGCATAGGTTACATGTATTGTTATTGAGCTAAGGACTTCATTTTTTGCTCCTCCCATAACCATTTAAAACCTACTTTTTACTTATTTGCAAATGACCCAACAACATCATTCTCTGCCAGGGAGAAATGTCCTTAGTGATGTCAGTGAAGTCAATGGTAGTGAGGGTCTCTTTGTACCTTATTAGCTACTGGGTCATGTCTGAACATTTATTATATATCTTCACCAAAAATCCTGTCTTGGCACAGATAAAATATCTCATTAATTCTGTGCAACCCTGTTCTAACTTATCAAACTCAATGTAAAAAAAGCCATGTCTACTAATATGTTTACAAGTGAGCCACACATTGTCAGAGATGCCTGTGTTTTGCCACTGGAAACTAAATTTGAAGAACAGAATCTTTTGCTTTTCAAAACTTATTTTTCTAAGATAGAATACTGAATTAAGTGCATTTGTATGCTTGTCAAAAAAAGAAGAAATAGCACATTTTCTAGAAAAAGCAACAGTAACATAGTTGCTTTTGCAAAATTGGCATGGGATAGGAAGTATTGAAGGTTTTTCTAAAAGCTGAATTTAACAACTATATTTTAAGTAGATTGGTACATGGATTTCCAGAGTCCCATGGTACATAATAATGATGTTTTTTGCAGTAGGATTTTTACCCAAATCTGTATAAGCTCTGAATGTTTGAGTGAAGCACAGCAGCAGTGGGGAAACACAACAGGAGGCATATGAAGTCCTACAAATAGACGTTGCCTTTGCCGATATGAATTTGAACCACACCTTTTTTTCCTAGTCTGGTGCTGAAGGTAGGCAGTTTTGTGTTCCTCCTGGTCAGCTAATTTGGCTTCTCTCTGCTCATAGCTCCTCCTGTAAACAGAAATGTCACTCTGTTTGCTACTACTTTCAGAATTATCAGGACCGTTTTAGATACTCTTGTGTGCTTACTATTCTTTCTCAGTATTATTCCTAGTTTTGTCTTTGTTTTTATCCAGAGCTGCTTCATTATTTAACCATTCTGCATCACTCTTGTAATCTCTGCTTATCTCTATTGCTGCTGCATTTGTTCTTTCAACATAGCAGACTTACTCCCTAAAACGCATAAGCAAATAGACTGTCGCCCCCCTCCTTTTCAAACACTCATGCAACTGAAGCACTGAGCAAACTGGCATGCAAAATGTAGCTAAAGATACATCAAGGTGACTCTTGCACAGGTTTCTCCTTCTGTTTTGCCAAACAAACATCTGGCCTTAAATTTCCAAGTGTCTGACTCAGCTGAATTTATGTGATAAGTTTTGTTTTCTCTCAGCCTTGTTATATATAAACAACAATAATTAATTAATATGACAGCAACACTTTAAAACCTTTAATTCAAGTACATGGGAGGTTTGAGTCCTGGGAAGGTGCTTGGGCAAGAAGCTGACTGTCTGGAGTTGTCCCTTAGATGCTTTTCTCATTTCTTATAGTCTCTTTATGGAGAAATGCCTCTGGGTCCCTGTTGCAGGGGCTGTTTGGATTGATTCGTGTAATGGTAGATGTTGGGCAGTAGATATTGTTAGCACTAGGAAAGCACATCCTCCTGATGCTGGATAAACATAAATTACTCTGGATAATTTATTACATTTTCACTGTATTTCTTCCATCTTATCCAGCTTTGCTTTTGAAGGCCACACTTCCTCTGTGACTCTCAAAGTGAAAGGCTGAAGAGGTACAAACTGATTTGCTCACAAGTAATACTTGATTGCTTCTGATATGCCTGCTCTGGCACAAACCATGTTTCCAGTTAATTACCTTGACTTCTGAGAACTGTCTGTCAGAGCATGTATCTTTGAACAGGGCTGGGTGAACAGACCTGAACCCATGCTTACTGAATTGGGTTGAGAACTAGGAATGCTGCAGCTTGGTGCAGAGATACAGTATCCTTCTCAGCTACTGCAGCCACACTGCCACTGGAATTGGAATTGCTGCTTCACAGTGCCATGTAGCCACACCAGCTTACCTAGGTTTTCTACCATTTTTGTAAAACTAGGGTTCATAATTTGAAGAAGAAAATCCAGCAATATCTTCCCTATTCTTTTACATTTTATTTTCTTATTTTTATAAAAGGCTGCTTAGTGATGTGAGCAATCACACAGTTTAAAGGCAGAAATATCACTCATTCACTTTTCTCACACTCATTTTACCAGGCTTTGCCTATCTGCCTTTTAAATCTGAACCATAAAACAATTACCATAAAGGCTACCCATAAAATGTTTACAAGACAGTTATTGAAGAAGCTTTTATTGACTTAGGATTCCATTTTCCTTGCCTTTCTGATTTCCAAGTAAAATTGTAGTTTTGAATTCAGACAAGGTGGTAACAGAAAGAGTTATAATATTGGACACTTGAACCTTTTTCATGCTTCAGAGAAGAGATTACTTGTTTCTATTTGCCAAATATTCATCCTTTTCTTTGATAAATTATTAGAGGAATAATATGAGTAAAGTTAAACTTCTAGCAAGTGAGCATAAAGAATGAATATCAGAAAATAATTACATGTAGATATCTGTGAATAAAGCACTTGACTAGTTGTGGTTTTTTTCCTTGCCCCTCCCATGGTTTTAAACTGAAAGAGAGTATGGTTAAATTAGGCATTAGGATGAACGTCTTTACTGTGATGGTAGCGAGGCACTGAAGCAGTTGCCCAGAGAAGTCGTGGATGCCCCGTCCTTGGAAGTGTTCAAGGCCAGGTTGGATGGGACTGGAACAGGAACGACCTGTTTTACGGGAAGTGTCCCTGGTCCTGGCAGGGAGGTTGGAACTAGATAACCTTTAAGGTCCCCTCTAACCTAATGTATTCTATGATTCTATGATTCTTCTCTGTATTCTCCAGCTTTGCCACTGTTTTCTTTGCTATGACCTTCCTGAAAAGAGATGAAATATGCATGACCTCTGATGTTCACTCAGAGTTTTACTACTGGCAAAGTACAGTCTGTGTTAGAGAGCTTCTAAGTCGTAAGAAAATATAAAATGTCAAAGGTGAAAAGTCAATTTGAACAAATTTGGTTTTATGGTTCTCTCATTTAGCCATTTTATGACTTCAATTCAGCAAAATAAATTCTTCTAGCCTTTGAAGTTACATAAAACTGATTTAACATTTTCTCTAAAATTTGAAAGACCAAACATTAACCGATTAATTGGATTAGCCAGCAGGAATGAGCAGTAATGTAACTGTAAATGTTTTTCAGATTTTTATCTTTGATTTTATCATGCTTTGTAGCTTGTTAGTTGTACAACTACCTATGAACTAGAAATATTTATTAAAATCAATTATTGCATTCTATTTATGATAACTGAGGTGTTTTTAAAATTGAATGAAAACACATTTTTCATACTTGCTGGTTATTCCTTACTTCGGAAGATGCCATTCTGCATTAAAAAAAAAAAAAAAAGGCTGTTATGCCTCAATTATAGGGTTTTTTTAAGAGGAAGAGTGGTCATGGATGCTCCTGAATACATTTGTGATCATTAGATTACTGAGATTTCAGCAATTGGAGGACTTTTCAAGCAAAGAAAAAGAACTGTGCTGGAGTATGAAACATTTTTCAGGCATAGAGACAATTTTTAGTGACTAATTATAGCTAGAGCTAGGTAGGAAAAAACAGCAGTGTAAAAAAATCCATGTGTGAAGTTAGTTTGGAGCTAAAGTTCAATTTGCAGTGTCTGGTGAATGATCATAAACTTACTAATTCCTCAAAAGAATCTAGACAATGGTTTGATTATAGATAAGATAAAAGGTGCATTTTGTAAGAATACTTTGTGTGTAGGTGTCCTATCAAGGATGAGAACCAAAATTGGTCTGGGATGCTATAAGGAGTCATTAACTACCAGAATTGAAAGGCTTGATTTTAAAAACATAATACTATAAGTGTATCTCACCCAAGAAGAGTTTTGTTTTCTTTCTCTTCAGGTTTTTAAAATTAGGTTTGATAAGGCAGGAGAACAAAATAAATTCTGTGGTGTGATGGTTTTGTCTGGGGTAGAGTTACTTCTCTGCAGAGCAATTGGCATAGGACTGAGTTTTGGATTTCTGCTGAACACAGGGTTGATAATATAGGGATGTTTTTCGTATTGCTGAACAGGCTTACACAGAGCCAAGGCCTTTTCTGAATTAAACTGACCAAAAGGATATTCCATACCCTAAAGCATCATGATGAATATATAAATTTGGGGGAAGGAGGGTATGTTTGGAGTGATGGTGTTTGTCTTCCAAAGTAACCATTACACATGATGGAGTCCTGCTTTCCTGGGGATGGCTGAACACCTGCCTGCTCATGGGAAGTAGTGAATGAATTCCTTGTCTTGCTTTTCTTGCATGCATGGCTTTTGTTTTACTATTAAACTGTCTTTATCTCAACCCATGAATTTTCCAGCTTTTACACTTCTGATTTTTTTCCCAGTCTCACTGGCAGTGGAGTAAGGAGTGGCTGTGCGGGGCTTGGTGGCTGGCTGGGATTAAACCACTACATGTGGAAAAAAAAATTTGGCTAGATCAAAATTTTGGATAACGGGAACATCAATTCAATTTCCTATTCCAAAGTTAGTGCAGGCATATCAGTCTCAGATTCTCAGTGGAATACAAGCTGCCTGACAAAATTTTTAGTTTGCTTTCTGAGGCTACATTAATGAAAGGCATTAATAGTTACAGTGTGTTTTCCAACATTTATGTCTGAGGTCTGTTCAGGGAGGACCTCAACACAATTTACAGTACTTCCAGTCCTCAAAGAGGTCAGAGAGTGTCCCTTCAAAAGGAGTCACATGGAGAGGACAAAGGGCAACAGGTATAAGTTGCACCAGGAGAGGTCTCATCTTGATGTAAGAAAGAAATTTTTTTTACTGTGAAAACAATCAATCTCTGGAATGTCTTTCCACAAAACCATGGTGGAGTCCCCATCATTGGAGGTTTTCAAGTGACCGGACAGGGTGCTAGATAACGTCATCTAGGCTTCCTTCCTACAAAAGGTTGGATCAGATCATCTTTTGA